>JAOBRG010228984.1:0-17035 GCA_027574985.1 Umimayanthus nakama | reverse complement strand
AGCAGAGCAGAGCAGAGCAGAGGAGAGGGGAGGGGAGGAGAGGAGAGGGGAGGGGAGGGGAGGAGAGGAGAGGAAGAGGAGAGCAGAGGAGAGCAGAGGAGAGGAGAGGAAAGGAGAGGAGAAGAGAGGAAAAGAGAGGAAAGAAGAGAAGGGAGAGCAGAGGAGAGCAGAGCAGAGGAGAGAAATCGTTTTGTTGTCATGTTTTTTTATGTACTGGCGCTTTGCACGAACAGTTAAGAACAAGTTTGAATGCTTAATTAATTGGACATCTTCACTAATAAATCAACATCCATCTGACTCGATATGTGCGAAACTTTGTGCACAATTTTAAACTCTTATTAGCCGAGTGCGAGGTCCGTACGGTAAGTTATGGACCGAGTTTTTTCCTTCCTTTTATGGCTCAAGCGCGAAGCGCGCGGGCTATGAAAACAAGGAAGGAAAACACGAGGATCCATAACTTGCCCTACGGATCGAGCAAACGAGGCAAATAAGATGTTTATTATATGGCTTTGTTGGTTATTCCGGTTTTGAAACTGGTGATAGAGAGCTAGCGGTCCGTACGGCAACTTACGGACCTGGAATTGACCAATCACAGCACGCGAAATCAGTCAGCCATATAATAAATAGTAATATTGCCTGCCACATCCTCCACGCATTTAAATTGGTTAACTGTTCTAAGTTTTATTATATGTTTGAAAGTCAAAGTTACCTGGACTCAGACGTCACAAAGACGGCGAAACCTCGTTTTACTGTGTTTTCTGATCGCTCATATTTCTTGAACAAGAAAACTAGGAAAAACTAAGGACCTCGTACAGGCAAATTGTCTGGTTCTCTTTTTACGAAGTAGCCTTGCACACTCTCCTTATCATTTTTAAGAAAAGACCTAATTTAGGGGAAAACCCGGTATTTTTAGTTTTTGGCAAAGTCAGCTTCAATTTGTTCTTAAGTTAATCTTATTTTTAAACATATTGACTGTTCTTGGTGACAAATTTGGATTTTTGGGTGTGTGAGAGAGAACGGTTTGCACTCTAGATTTGTATAAAATAACTTTATCGGAGAACAACTTTATAAGAACAAAGACGTTCAAATAGGCCAAAAGTTAGGACAAGCTCAAGTGGGTCAAGACTCGATAAGCTTGGAAAATGTTTCAGGTAGAAACTAGCTCAACCATAATGACAGAAACTCGCATAGTTTAGCTTAGCAATACGTACAGTATAAAACACAAAAAGACTCGGTGTTTCTCATTTACAGTGAAATCAGTCTTCAGGACTATAATTAATACAGTCACTTTTGCTGTCTCAGTGTTGTTTTTTCTTCAGTTCAAACAGTTCTTAGAAAAATGAACAATTCAAGAACAATTTGAGGCTGAAGTCGCCAAAAAATTTAAGACCAATGAACCTCGATCGGCAAAAATTATAACGGGGCCGGGTCTTATAAAAAAAGCGTGTATCAATACAAAAAAGATACATGCGTGTATCACAAGAATGCAGAGCTTAAACAGCCACTCCATTTTCGGCGTCTAAATCTACATCATCTAAACACAAACTCATTCGTTTCCAGTAATTCTGGATATTTTCCAACTCCTTAGGAGGTGTCTTAAGAGAGTCCGCACTAAGCGATTGGCACAAGTTTGCCGCACGTCCCTTAACGGACGAGTTTGTCCGACTTGTCCTCGCTCCGAGTTTTGTTCTTTTGTTTCCGTCTCTGTGACTTGCATTTCGTCGGCTTCTAGATTGTCTCTTTTGCGGCATACATTCCCCTGGTGAACGCGATCTTCGATGTTCAGAATTTCTGCTTAGATTTCGTGATTCGTTTGGACACCTAAAGCTCTCGTTACGAGAGTAAAGAGATCTAATACTTTCTCTTGAGCTTAAAACTTCCTTTTTTGAGTTTAAATGTCGCGTTGGTTTAGCGGGAACCCCGTTCGCAGATTTTCGTTGACTCGCCGCGCGAACAAGCTTGTAGGAGCTTAACATGCCACCGTTTGGGCTCGGCGAGTCTGTCCGGTTATCAATCGATGATGGTTCAGTTGCGGTTGGATTTGCACTGGTGACCCTTTGCGCGCCTTTGTCGGTATATTTAACGGGTGGGCGAAGCTCAACTTTTTCATTCGGTATCTTTAATACGTTATCTGATGCATCAAGATTTCCTGGAGCACCTTTCGTCTTAGAATTATCATCTTGTGGCGTATCTGGGAGCTGTCGACGCGACAATGCTCTGATTTTACCAAGGGCTTTCCATCTAGTTTCAGATAAAGTTTTAAAACCTTTGATTTCTGAACTTGCTTGGTTGTTAGCACCTGTTGTACTACGTTCAAGATCAGATGTTTGTTCCATTCTGTTTTTCTCCGACTCTTTCGAATTAGAACTGCTAGGTGTTTCAATTTTCGCATTGGCAGCTAAAAACTTTCCTTGAACTTGAGAGCTTTTTAAGTTGGACTTAAGCGTTTTCACTGTTTTAATTTCTGATTCAGGTTTATTTCCCGTCTTTACACTGTGTCCGTTCATTCGAAGTTTGTCGTCTCCCTTAACTAAGTTTTCAAAAGTAATTATATCCTCAAACTCAACAGATTTATGCGAATAAGTTCCATATCGGCTTTTGCTGGGATCTACCGAAGACACAAAACTTCCTTCAGCTTCTAGGTAATCGCTCGCTTTACCTTCCAGAAAGCCATTGGGTAAACTTCGACTCTGAAGCCTTAGTTGAGGAGAGTTTAAGACGGCAAGCCGACTTCGTTGGTTCTCTGCTAATTGTGATGGAAGTTCTCTATCGGTATCGCTAAGAATTCTACTTAACCTTTGACGCGTGAAAGTGCCGAAACCATTACTCCCAATGGGGGGTTTTCCGCAGCAAATCATGTCCAAAACTGCTGCTTTAAACTTGCGATTCAACACCACGTATATTAGTACGTTGTAAATAACGCAAGATTTTGCGATAAGAACGGTTATGTGTGAGGTAAGTGGCGAAACCCCGTTTCCACCACTGAAGGCCTTTGCAAGAGACACAGCGACATAGGGAACCCACACAATCATAGAGAAGAATACAGCCACGATAATTAGTTTGGCTGTCTGTACATGAGTTCTTTTCATGAGCGGAAATTTCTTCTTCACAGAACTTCCCGGGATACCAATTGATGAAGATTGTCTTGAAATGGTCCGATGCGTGCTTTTTCTAACGGCAAGGAATATCTTTACATAACAGTAGAGCATGATTGCCAGAGGTACCAGAAACAAACACATTGAAGCGGTTATAGAGTACGCGATCGAAGCTGCATTCTGATCGCTGTAATAGATATAGCAGCCGCTGAAGAAATGTTTTTCCTCCACGAATGAGTTCCAGCCGATAACCGGAGGTATCGTAAAGATGAACGTGTAAATGTATACAATGCCAATCATTACACCCGCACGAGTTTTGGTTATAATGGCTGTTTGAACACGGCCAGGTTTTGTGATATAGTAGAACCTGTCCACGGATATTGCAGCTAATGTACTTACTGTATTACTGATGAAGAAGTAGTGGAAAAATCCATAAATGTTGCAGCCGGCTGCCCCAAATAGCCAGCGGCTATGGAGACTTGAACTTACAGAAAACACCGTGTCAAGTATTGCCAACACGAGGTCACAAACAGCCAAGTTTAAAATAAACAAGTTCTTGGTGGCAATGCGGAGTTTGCGGTATCTCCAAAAAGCCGCTATTACGAGTCCATTTGCAATAAGTCCAACAGTTCCAACGATTGAAAGGTAGACAACTGATCCCAACCGTGCCGCTGAATATTGTGTACTACTGCTTGTTGCGTTGCCAGTCGAGGAAGACATTACGATTTACGGCAAACTTTGAGAGCGTTCATTTCACTAAAAGTGAAGTTCTTCCAGCAAAATCTCTGTTACTCGGTAGCAATAAACTCACGAATGAAGACCAGCTTTTTTGAGATTTACATTTAACAAACAGCAGAATTAGTTCCGGGCCGGTTTCATTAACCGACAAAACACAAGTCAAACATCGAAGTTTGCCGAGCTTCTAAGTGACGGTAAGTGTTTTAGCAAGCTAATTGTCCTCTCTTAGCCAATCACATCCCAGAATTTAAAAAGACTCTCGAAGAAAATTAGCATCAATGTAATTATTTACCAGCTTCATATGTGGTCTCTGTTTGCTCGCTCAATCCAGTTTTGACTGCTGTCCCGGGCAGTTTACTGGGATATCTTGACTTGTAAAAGCCGTACACAGCTCAACTCCCGCCACCCGGCATAACACTAAGAGGTAGTGTAGTGATGTTTGATTTAAAACTGCCCTTTGGGATAACTTAATCCGTGGAGGCGTGAAGTAGTGCAAACGTCAGCACAAAGGAAAATGTAAATGCTTTTGTCTTTGTTTGTTGTAGTTTCTCGAAAAACAGGATATCAACCCATGGGCCTCCGAATCTTTTATAAAGAATAGAGAGACAACGTCACTGACATGGAAGTATGGTATTTATGGCATATAAACCTTTTTGGTGTTTTGTAATGAAAAGTAACTATCTATAAATTTATAGAAATCAAGTCGGTAATCAAGACGAAGAACAACGGGATATGTATTGTTCAGTATTGACCAAAATCACAACTTATAAACCCTCTTTTTAAAAACTACAGAAAACCACAAATTGAGAAAGTTGCACAATATGTTCACTTTTTTTAATAAAAAACTGATAAAAAGTTTCGTATAGTAGGAACCCAGCACATTGTCTTTCCGGCTGAGGCCTGATTTTTTTCAGGTAAATATTTGCAACTTTTCTAAGTTGCAATTAACAGCGGCGATCATTCCTCGTGTCCAGATAATGTATCGTTGGTCGCACTATACTGTTACAAACTCACGTGAACTTTGCAAACTGATTGGCAAGTATAAAACTACTTCAGACAAATTTGACTAAAAGTTCTATTGGAAATTCGCGTTTTCTTTTACGTTATTTTTAAACTTCATCAGGAAACAAGAATTGTCAGAATGGAAAACTTCCCAGAGGCTTGATATTAATAATTTTTCTATGGACTTCTAATAGAAGTGGTGGAATGCAGTATTATCAATAGTAGTACTAAAGGGGCTACTAAAAATAGAACCCAACTCGTTGGAAACTACAAGAGAACTTTATCTTGAATACTATGGCTCTCTTACAAAATTACAAAAAGCGTATTTTTGTAGAAGTTAACATTGAATAAAATCTAAACAATGAACTGGACATAGAACTCTCTCACTGTCTCCCTATCTTTGTTTCAAGTATTTATTTATACTCAATAATCAAACGAAAAGTTTTTCATTAATCTTTAGGGAACTCCGAAAACTCTTTTATTATACTGATATCAGTATATATGTCTGCTGCCCCGGAAATACAAAGGAAAATTTAATAATTGAAAGTGTTTATAGTTTCCCCCTTGTCAAGTGCCGTTCCTGCAAAGGTCAATTGAGATATTAAATGCTAACTGTTTTTTTCTGTTGTTTAATATTGGACCTACAGTCTCATACCGTAACTAGTATTTTAATAGATTGATGAAATTTACTTATTACAAAAACCTGTATATACACAAGATGCCTTACCTGAATGTCTGATAGTACACAATGAAACATCTAGTATCTGATGTCCCAGTTTTTGAGCTATTTAACCATAAACCAAACCCATAAAGTTTATAACCCTCATTTGGTTATTTAATCTAGAAGAGTAGAGAAGTGTTTCATTGTTTCTTGGTTTGTTTTTCAAAAGTTAGAAATTTGAATCTCATTATAAATTTTAAAGTTGAGTTCCAGTGGATATTTGAAAGCGTATCAGACAAGAAAAAAGGGACCGTTTAGATTTGACATGCGGGAACGAGTTTGATAACAATTAGAGATCTTATAATGTTTTCCTACCGAGTTCGAGTTTGGAGAAGAGTACATTTTTTCAGTTAAGTACAAACTTAATAAGAATAGTAAAGCTCAAATCGCCTGAAAAAGAGAACAAATTAAGAACATGTTGGGGTTGAAAATTAAAACATTAAGAAAAAAAACTTAATAAAAATGGTGAAACGTAGCTACAAGTATACGACTTCTCAGTAACCTTCAGTCAGTTAGATTTGACTATACTCCCATACGAATTTGATTATGACTACGCTCTCTAAGAACTCTGTAGCTTTCACTGAGAGTACGAATTTAGCTACGAGTTGGACTTCTTATAGAGCTTTAGATTTGACTACGAGTACAGCTTCTCAGAGACTTTAATGTTTGACCACGAGTACGAGTCTATAAGTACGACTTTTTAGAGACCATAATTGAGATTTGACTACGAATGCACGAGTTTGACTACAAGACCTTTGTATTTGAGTACGAGTGCGACTTCTTAGAGACCTTCAGATTTGACTATGAGTACGAGTTTGACTACAAGTACGACTTCTTAGAGACCTTTAGATTTGACTATGAGTACGAGTTTAACTACGACTACGACTTCTTAGAGACCTTTAGTATGGATTTGACTACGAGTACGAGTTTGGCTGCCAGAGTACGGCTGCGAGGTACGACTCAAGAGGGTCTCCCAGGAGGTGGGGGTGGGGGGTCAGTGTTCCCTTGTTCCCTTCAGATTTTTCACTTTGTTCCCTTGCCCCCCCAAAAAATTTTCAGCACGTATCCTTTCAAAGAAGTCTTGTTTTGTTTTGTTAACAAAAATAATTCTAAATACTTATCATTAATATCAAATTAGAAAATATCATCACGAGCCTACAGACATCCTGCTGATTTTAAGAATTAAAATGCTGCCCTTAGGGAATTATTCTTATGTAACATTTTGACTTTGTGAGAGTATTACATAAGAAAAAAATACAAACTAATCAGTCAACGGTGTCACATTCCTAATGATTGAAGTTTTACAAATGCCAGAAAACTTTCCATTACCTTCTCACTCATAATTAAAGTGCATAGCCAGGATTTTTCTTGCGCGGAAAAGAGAGATGGGGGGGGGGGGGAGGGGGGGGGAAATGCGTGGTCGCAGTAAAGGGCACGGTGCAACTTGGAGAGGACATGCTACCTAAGGGAAATTTTAGAAAACTTGGATTACCTTGATTTTCTTTCCACGCTTGCTTTAAAAGGATAATATACAGTAGTTAAAAGAAGAAGTAAATCACCATCACTTGATCTTTTGAAAAACTATAACACAGGGCTCAAAATTATAGCTGACTTTAGTCACCCACCAAATCATTTACCAAATGAATTGAAACTCAGCTCAGGCATAACAAGGTTTTGGCCGGTCAAGGTCTTCAAGCGATAAAACTGTACACATGCCGTAACAGGTATCAGCTAAATAAGTATCACAAGAATACCCAACATTTTTCTTTACTTGCACGGACCCTCTTCACCATAATTCAACATGTTCAGTTGCAATTCGCAGGTCAGTTGAAGGGGCTAGGCTTACATACAGTCTTTGACAGTGAACAATACTGACGAAGTCGTATAAGAAACTAAACGGTTTAGAATGCTTGAACGTGTTCCTGTCAGACCAAACTGGAGGAAAGGGGAGTGGGATCCGGTGAACTCGATTACCCTCCTTCCCCTAATTTTTTTGACATTTTATGAGAGTATTCAAGGTTTTCCAGACCCTTACTAATCATCAACTGTTATTTATTAGTTAATAATTCTAAAAATTATTTCTGACATGCCAAGCGCCCTTTAACATGACTCAAAAAAACTTTGAATGGTCATGGTTTTCTGTTTTTAAAGCAGATTTGGGCAACTACATTAAGACCGCCGAAATTCTCAAAAACAGCAATTTGAGCAAAACTACATGATTCTATTGGCTCATGTCGCTATGCTGGCAATGAATATAACCAGTCACCGAGACTAATTGATAGGACGTTAACTATTTTTCAAAAAGGTCTTCCAACCATCACAACTGCCTTCAAAGAAGGTTATACCCTTGCTTTCTTTGTTGAGCCGCACAAGTAAACCTTTTTCTTGCAGTACATACGTGCATAGCACCTGTCCTGAAGTGGCGTCTGATGCAAGAAAAACAACATCTCCGGAGGTAATGATACAAAAAAGATTCCAAAACCAGAGTCTTCTGGTTCGCTCTATGAATTCATACAAGATTCAGTTGCTGTGTGCGCCAACAGCCCTTTCAAATGACCAGTGCGTTGCAGGTCTCACCACGCCTTTATAATAAACTGCTGTAGTCACTCAGTAGCAACTTATTGTCAGAGTGTTAATGTTGGACACTTCGTTCACCCAACTTCACATTTTGTTTGCTTGCCGTCTGTACATGCTGAAATTGACAAACCTGAAAAGCGGCGGCATCGCACGTCAAAAAACTGATGTGGTTGATCAACCAACAACATCGATCTACCAGAAAGTGATTTATATATTACGGACATTTTTAAAACTAAAAGTATGTTCAGCTATCTTATGTTTTTTTCTTTCTCCGAAGGGGGCTTTGTTCCCTTTTTCCCAAACATATTTCGTGTTCCCTTGTTCCCTGTGAATTTTTCCTCTTTATTCCCTTGTTCCCTTTGCAAATTTGCCTTGTTCCCGTGTTCCTCGAAAACCCTTGGGAGACCCTCACTCAGAGACCTTTAGATTTGACAAATGTATGACTGTAAGAGTTTAACTACAAGTACGACTTCTTAGAGACCTTCAGATTTGACTACCAGTATTAAAGGTCAGTAAGAGTCTGACGGTTGTTAGTGATCGGCGTAACAACCGACGTAACGAGTAACGGCGTAACAAGAATCGGCGTATCCAGAATTTTGAGAATCGGTGTAACGAGCAGCGTACCGAAATTTTACGCCCCCCAACTTTTTTTCTGCAATGAAAAGAATACATTTTTGTATCCACTTGATTTTAGATAAACACAAGTCACTGCACCAGTCGGCATGTCGTGATCTGTTAACCCTTAGACCGGCAGGATAACGTGAGTTGGAAATATATTTTGATTGCAATCTCCATCAAACAGAAATGGGCTGGACATGACGACTCACATTAAATATTGTTCGACTGACTGGACACTTGGCAGGCGATCAAAACTGAACTTAATTGTTACTGATGAAATGAAATGAACCCGAGGCAAAACATCGACGCAAGTCATGAGTGCAAGCTTAATTTTCAAACTAAAATTTCTTTGGGCTACTAGTAAGTATAGTAAAATTTTCCCGGCAGCTTTCGTTTGTCATCTCCACTTCGAAAGCTCCAAGTTATTTTTTGCAAGTAAGACATTTTTATATTTCTTGATTTGTTATGCTCGAACTGTTTGTAAAGTTTACAGGTCGAAAAAACATTTCGTTACGCCGATTCTTAACTTTTTGGGTTGGAAAAAAAGCTGGTTACGCCGACTCTCGTTACGCCGTTACGCCGTTACTCGTTACGCTGTTACACCAATTACTCAGTAACAACCGAGTCTGACAACGAATACGACTTCTCAGAGGTCTTTAGTTTTGACTACGAAAGCAAGTTTGACTACAAATTAGTCTTCTTAGAGAGCTTTACATTTGACTATGAATAGGAGTTTGACTACGAGTACAACTTCTTAAACGAGACCTTTAAATTTGACAACGAGTACAACTTCTGATAGACCTTCACTTCAGATTTGACTACCTGTACGACTTCTTAGAGCCTCATTTTGTACTAAGGTTTGAATACAAATACGAGTTTGACAGCGGCTTCGACTTAGAGACCTTTAGACTTGAGTACTGACGATCGAGTACGAGTGAGAAATACCGAAGAAAAGTGGGCATGACGACTCGCCAACTTAGGACCTCATAAACAGGAGCTATCAAAAGTTTTACTCCGCATTCACTTGTTCAGTTCTAAAACTGAATATGCCCATAATTGTCAGCAGTGAGTTTTGGAAATGCACGGTTGCATTTTTTTATGGTTTCGTTAAAAATTTAACTAGAAATTATGAAGAATGACGAACCCTAAAGCTTATGATTATTTTCAGTGTGTGAAATACCTTTAAAAGTGGCAAACAAGTGCTACTTTTTGGGCCTTTTTGGCAACTTTTAAATAACATTTTGGCATTTTAAGGAGCAACTTTTCACCTTATTACTACCACAATCTGTACAGCTACTTATCGGAGAATCGCAACCCCCTATTTAAAAAAAAATAAAACAATAAAAAACAAGAACGGAGCCGAGTGCTAGACTGGTAGATTTGGTGACAAGAGTAAAATGCGGCTGCGGGGCCTTAGCAGTTTGGTCAGCGGATGTAAAAGGAAAGATCCAGGGTTCTTTGCGGGCTACAAAAACAAAATGGCTGCAGAGAAGGATGGAATGTTTTAAATAAGAACGTTAAAGTCCGGCGCAGGAAAGCTAATTTGGGTTTCTATCGAGTACGAAAATGGTGAATGTACTCAAGGGAGTTCTGGTTGAATGGTAGGTGACAGGCATTCAAGTATTAAAAAACTTGTAGACCAACTCTGGGTTTATGTTCTGTCTTCTGCTCATGTGCGTGTTAATTGTGTGTGTGTGTCACCGACCATATTTTGCAAACTGTGAATACAACTGGCGATCTGGCATTTTTAACCCTATGGTTATTACAGGTCGCCAGTAACCATTTCTTTTCTATTATTGTAAAATATATTTAATTTATATGCAAAAAATGGAAATAAAAGTGGTTGTTGTTGTTGTATAGTTTTACTGGCAGTATCTTGTATTGAAATGAATCAGTTGAAACTTGAAAGAACACCGCGAAAGAGCCTCTGAAGCTGATTCTGCTCTGGTTTTGAACGTCCAGTGGATCAGTCGATTTCTTATTGACTGCAATAAGCCTCAAATTTTTCTGTGGAAAATTGTTGAGATCGAGCATGTTGATTCTTGCTTTGGGACGTTTGTTGTGGTTTCAGTTTAAAACTAATTAAAACTTTATGAACTTCTCGAAACTGCAAGCCTTTATAGTATTCGAGAAACTCGAGATGCAAGCACATCTTAAGACATGTTGACGGAAAAGTAAAAACTGGCCAATCAGAAAGCTGAGACTGCCAACGGCCCAGTCTCTTCTTTTCCTTCAATCCCTTTCTCTCCTTTTCCCCTTCCCCTTTCCCCCCCAGTTTTTGCACACTCTCTCATCTCTCATTTGATGCTTGATTCTCAATGATCTCCTGGAAGAAAAAAGGAGACTACTTGCAGTCTAAATGGAACTGAATGCTTTATATGCACTAAATTAAATGCTGTATGACAATGATGGACTAAAACACCGTTTTTCACTTAACAATTTTATACCTAAACCAAATTATGATGTAAGTTCATTGTTTGTTCAAATTCCCGGCCCTCCCTTTCCTTTAGATTCAAATTCCCAGCTCCCCAGACAGCCCCCTAATTTAATGTCAAATTCCTGGCCCAAAGGTAACTTAGAGTTTTGTCCAATGCCCAGGGTTTGTCTGGAAAGGGGGTGTTGAAGTTTCAAATTGGTTGATATATAAGGCTTTATTGCCAATGGATTTACACCAATAATACAGGGTCACTCTGGTCTACCTCGTCAGAAGGCAAAACCTGGAAGGAATTTTTTTTGTACAATAATTGCATGTATGAATTTGCATTACCATTATTATTATATGGTATTTTTATTATATTAAACATTCTCTTGATTTGCATAATTTGACTTATTTTGGTGTGTTTTGTTCACTTTCCAGTGATCTTACTGTCAAACAGTTTTTGCTGCATCTGGATGACACCAATGCCCTGGGGCGGAAGTTTGTCATTGAAGACCTGGACGAAACTCATTTGTTTGTTTCAGCTGAGATTGTCTCAACTCTACAGGAGAAAGTGTGGGAACTCATGGATGAAAACTCATTCAATGTAACAAAGATTGACTAAGATGGAGTGATTGAATCAGAAAGACCAATATGCTTCTGTAAACTTGTTTCTTGCAGAGATTCTATTGAACCTTTAAATATGAAGAAACAGGGGTTGGATCCATCCAGCAATGTTCATTTTTTGTTAAGTTGGGTTTTCTAAGATGATATTTCCTTCATTTTGATCTCATATTTGAGTCACATTACATAGAGATCGTTATGCTACAACCACTCAATATTAAATTAACAGCAGTTAGTCCAGGACCACTTCTGCTGTCATCCAATGAAAAAGTGTGTCAACATCTTAGCAAACACAGCTTGTGTGAATATATTTTCCATAAAAGTAAAATAAATATACAGAGTCAGATATTGCTACATAAGGAAAAGGAAGGCAAAAGATGACACAAGAAACAATGTAAAAAGTGTGGAAAGGCTGTCGATTTGTTGTTTGGTCGATGAACAACAAAAAAGAAACACAAGGTTATTGGAGTGAAAAGGGGAGGCTGGTAAATGGGTGGTTTACAGCCAAAATTAAGTGTGGCAACTGCCAACATTGCTTTAACATTGGAAAATTATGAAAGAGTATTGATATCTTAAATGGGTCTATAACAAAGTACCTGTTGACCAAATCAAAATCAAGTTTTAGTCGTGGTCAGGAGCTGATCCAAAAAGTAAAGTGAAGTGAAGACATCAGCTGACCAAACAGATTTGATTTAAAAATCTTAGAATATATTTTAAAAGTCTCAGGTCTCTCTAACAAAGTGTTAGACCTTTGTCATTCTTCTTTAAGACTACAGTTCATGTTGGGATGGATCAAAACTTCGAAATTAAGATTTTTGCAGAATATATAAAAATTAATATACATGAGATGAACTTTTAGTAAAAAAATGTTTAATTTACAATATGCCTAATATTTTATGAGATATGACGAACAAAAGTTTTTACTGGAAGTAAAATTTTATGATGGGCCACGGTACTTTAGCAGTGAATGAAAATGTAAAGGATCAATGCTCCCTCAGTTTTAATCTAATGCTGTCAGTTTTGAAAAGTTGATAAAATAATAGCCGAAGATGAAAATGGTCCTGGCGAATTTTGAAATTCCGCTCCAATATTATGATTCAAACATGGCAGTTTTGTATGCTGAAAATGGGGATTTTTTTCCAAATGCTTGCAGCAAACTAAAGACACTTTCAATCAAAAATTGTCGGGACAGAGTTAGAGCACAAACAGTACTAAAATTGATAAAGAAACCATAATGGCATAACTTGAAGCAGACGGCCATTTTGACAATTAGAAGTGAAAGAGTTAGTTTGAATTATGAAGCCCCCATTAGTTCACAAACAAAAGAAATTAAAAATTATTTTACCATCATCTAGATAATTTTAAAAGCATTCCATTGATATATAGGTTTGTGAGTAACTGATGTTTACCGGTACTTACAAAAAAAACTGTAAACACCACTCAAGGTGAATGGTACCCTTAAAATTTCTTCCACATGTTGCTTTCTCTTCACTTTTTGTCATTTTTCTTCAATTATGTCATGTGTTTGTGCATTTTAAATTTGTTCAGACATTATATAGTAAAAGTTATGTTATAATTGTGTATGCAACTCGACTATTATATTCAAGTTTAGTATGTCGTTTTTAGCTGCTTAGTCTTAAGCTTTTTAGTTGTTTCAAGGTAGTGAAACACCAAACATATGTTTTGATACCGTTAATGCACGTCTAGCTACCAAGTTTTGACAATGCAACCACAGGCAGACAAATCTAACAGTGCGAGTTATCATGAAATTTTTACACTCGGTGATTTGCAACGGTGAGTTAGGCCACGTGACGACATGAAATTTGCACGCTCGGTGATTCCATACATTTACTGTAATTTGTAACGGCCGATTATCAACACGCTGATGTGATCCCTGAAAATGTCTCATAAATTCTACACTGTCCATCTAATTACCCCCAAAATGGGCCAAAGTATAGCCAGATAAATAAAGTTCCCCCAGGGCGACATCAACGGTCGCAGAGGAATCATTCCCAAAACCCCACTAAATCACACGAGACAGCACAAATGCCATTAGGTGAGTGAACTTTGTTTATCTGGCTATACTTTGGCCACTAAATCACACGAGACAGCACAAATGCCATTAGGTAAGTCACCGAGCATGCAAATTTCATGACATCATGTGGCCTAACTCACCGTTGCAAATCACCGAGTGTAAAAATTTCATGACAACCCGCACTGTTAGATTTGTCTGCCTGTGATGCAACCTCGTCCCCAGGGCCTTCTGGGTATTTTTCAATGCCATTTTGAAAAATACCCAGAAGGCCCTGGGAACGTGGTTGTTGACAATGAAAATGCGCGCAGTTTTCTTAAGGGCCGTAACTCCCCTTCTTTCCCCCTCCCTCAATCTCTTTCCGAAAATTAACTGAGTTTTGCATTTTGATTGATTTGGACATTGTTCAAATCTATTTGTTATGCTGTCAATCAATGTTCACAAAAATTGTGCAGCAAAACATTACTTTGAAGGAAAAATACAAACCAAGTGGTCAGTGATTAGGATATGGCCCAAAATTTTGAATGAATGTCAGAACTGAAGCTTGCCAAAAAATGTGTGAAAAATTGAGAATGTGGCATGAAAAGATGGCTGGTCTGTTAATGTCTTCTGTATGTTTTGTCTATATGTGTGGATTCAATACATTTTATCTTGTCTTGTATATACTGCAACATGTTATTGTTTGAATACCCAGTTTTTTCCCTGGCAACTGTGGTAAATCTTAATGAAAAGCGCATTAAAGTCCCGACCTTAACCCAGAAGCCCCGACCCAGCCTCTCGCAACACGTTTCCTCTATTGCGTAATAAAGTTGTGCGCATGCGTCGTTTGTTTCACGAGTTGCGCACGTTTTTGCTCTATTTTTTCTTGTAAGTTCTCTTCTTCCTCTTCGTTTGAAAATGGAATACGGAGACAGAAGCAGTGGAATGACAAGAGACTATTCGCACGATGACCAAGGAATGCCATACTCGGGTGAGTTTTAAGAACGTGATTTGACTGGCCGGCTTGTGAATCGTGTCTCGAAATGATGGCTTCACGAGTTCACGTCTGGCTCGTTCTTAAAATTTAACTGGGAAGATGAGCAAGATTAGGGAGTTGTATTGGTTGGAGAGTTCTTTGTTGTAGCTTTAATAGCTGCATTAAACAGAGCAAGAATGAACTTGCTTGCGTTTTTTAAATGTCGCTTTCTTGTCAGTAGTATTAAGCATGCATGTCGACTCGAGCGATCATTTCCTGAGCTAGCTTGAACTTTTTCTGTTATACCGGCGTTTCATTAATAGGCCAATGAAAATTGATATCACATTTCTCGTCAACGCCCGTATGAGATTTGGGCACCGACTACTTCTTTTAGTATATAAAAAAATGAAAAAACCTTCGCCAACTTTCGGAAAGTTGTTGACGAGAATTATCATTAGGATGATATCAACCTTCAGTGGCCTTGCTAGAAAAACCTTGGTTTGTGTGGTACGAGAAGAAATGTTCTTGTTTGTAAAGCTACTTGGTATTAGTTTTTCTCGACTATAGGATTTTTGACCATTGAACTTCGAAAAGATTTAATTTATAGTTTATATAGATTTATAATAGATAATTATTTGTTCGTTTTCTTATGCGAAATCAAATTTTTGATTCATTGTAATGGTTAGCTTTACAAATATTAACATTTGTGCAGTCAGTGATCATAATTGAAACTGCATGAGGTAAAAATTTTTAATCTGATCTGACAAAAACTTCAATACTGCAAAAGCATTTATAAAAGTTTCCCAACATTTTTAACTGATATCCCCTAGTTCTTCATCAGGGAACAATAAAAATTTTAACTTTGGATTCTCAATGTCAGTCATCCGAGATTATTTACACGCAGTATTGTTTAAGTCCCCGAGGGTCCTCAACAATGAGTCATAGGCTCACAGGAATTCACTTGGTTCAGTCATAGTATTTTTGTCCAACTCTGAATGGAGTGACTCCAAAGATAATCTTTTACTGTAATTATTAACATTCATTTCATGAAAGTGGCTGTACCAAGAGCAGATGTTTTGGTTTGTCATCTCAGCATGGTGTGTGGTTGCTGAAGTTTTGCTGGTGGCACAAGTGGGCTCTGAACAAAACACATTCTCACAAACCCATTGTTAAGGACCTTCAGGAGGTTAGGTTGCAGAGTTTTCCCCAACCCTTGTCATAAGTAATTTTATTACTACTGATTCAAGTTCTATAGAAGTTTAAAGGTAGAAGATTTGAGAGCAATAGTAAGGTGATACACCTTTTTTGCTCATAATGGGTTTTAGGAGTGTTAAGGGATATTCTCCCTGAAAAGGAGGGGTGTAAGAGTGATCTAAGACCCCAAGACCTTGCAGAAAAACATAAAAAAACATTGAATATTGCACTGAGTACCTCAAATACTGAAACTACAATTATAAATTAAGAGATGCTGTCAAATATAATTCTTGCTGAATCACTTGACATCATCCAAGTGTGTTCACAGCCAATACTGTAGATAAGATATCAACAATTTCACCAAAGCTTGACACTAGACAAAGGGAGGTGTCACCTATAAGACATCTTGTCGAAAAAGGATCTATAGCCAGTTTTGAATAATTGTTTGTTTAGGTGTTTATGTGTATGTTATTGTTTGTATGTTTGACTGCACCGACACTGTTTCTTTTCAGTTGGAAGAGCACCACTATCACCGTACCTCAACATTGATCCGACATATTTAAACCAGGTACTGTGTGCTCGTTCAAAATATTAATAACTCCTGTTGAGTACTGAGTATATGAATGGTGCCCCAAATAAAAACTCTCATTCAGGGACTACAGAGCTACTTTGAAAGTGAAGGTGCTGACTAGTGACCCAGGAGTGCTTAGGGTGGGGGAGGTGGGGGGGCAGGGGGCTGAAAACACTTTTTCTCAGTACTCTTTATAATTTTCAAAAAAGTGGGGGGTGAAGCCCCAAGCCCTTCCCCCTCTGCTGGCCCTGTCATTTAGTTTACTCTAACACTGCGAATGCTACTTGAGCTGTTTTTGTAAGAACCTTACCGTATTTTGCTGTGTATAAGTCGACCTTTTAACATCAAAAATTCACGTCTAAAAATCGCACTCGACTTATAGACGGAAAAAAAAAGTTTTTTTTTTTTATTATATATTATAGTAATTTAGTTAAACATCTTATAATGAGTTAGCACAGGCTTGACAAAGGTTGTAAAACCGAAACCGGTCGC
>JAOBRG010228873.1:0-17037 GCA_027574985.1 Umimayanthus nakama | reverse complement strand
AATTATTCACCTCAGTGTCGGTGAAAGCCCAGGATATTCACCTCGCCGCATTCGCGGCTCGGTGAATATCCTGGTCTGTTCACCTCCACTTCGGTGAATAATTACTAGATATACCTATTCTGATGAACTAATCAGAGCGCGCGAAAAGTGCCATCCACCTGTTTGGTTAATACTAACATTGGATAGACCCTAAAATTTAAAACTCGTTTTAATAATCCGCCCAATAGGTTTTAACTGTGCGTGTGTTACGTTCATCCAACCGGATGCGTGTCAATAATTCACAATTATTCCACGAACGCGCGTTGGATATGAGCTTTTAGATAGCGGACGAGGTGCGAAGGTAAAGGAAAGTCGGATTGCCCATTGTTTACTTAAAATTGGCTCGTGAACTGCATATAAAAGAGCTTCAGGAATTGCTCTGTTCCTCCTTTGTCCTTTCATTCCCTGATGATAGTCTTTTAAAGCCGAAGACGCTTAGGAGAAAGACTAAAATTTAGCTTTATTTTAAAGTATATGTATCACTTGTGGGTTTTTTTCATATTTAGAATCCATTTAACGTTTTGATATACATAGCAAAAAATTTTTTTGATTAGGATTTTTCTTCGTGGCGTAATTAGTGTTTAAACAGGCGAAATTTTATTTCCGGTTTCAAAATGACCGCACAAATGGAAGAATGGGTCCCGATTGGGCTGTGACGTCATTACAGAATACATACTTCGAATCTTCAATCGCTGGAGAAAGATCTGACATTCTTTACATCTGTTATTTATAACACGAAAAGTCAGGAAACACAAAACAAGGTATTTCTCCAGCAATTGAAGACTCTAAGTATGAATTCTGGTTTCTACGCCGCATTATCCAACTTGGACCCGCTCTTCCTTTTACGCGGTCATTTTGAATCCGGAAGTAAAGTTTCGCCTATTTGAACACTTATTGCGCCACGAAAAAAAATCCAAATCATAACATTTTTTGCTATGTGTATCAGAACATAAAGTAGATTCTAAATATGAAAAACCCCCATAAGTGATATGTACACTTTAATAAACTGTTTCAATATTTAAACAACTAATATATTCACTTGCTGTTACTTGTTATAACTGCTACAAATTTTTTTTCCGAGACGTAGCAGTTAAGTTTCACAAGAAGAGCTCACATCTCCAGCAGATATACACCACTATAAAACTCGAAATTCTGCTTGCAGGATGTGCCTTTCGTCTTCCACCTTATTTATATACATTTTTATTGAGTGTTACTCTCGTCATGTTTGAATAGGGGATTTTCCTCCTTCAGTGTTCTTGTGTCCTCTCGCATGTTCGAGAAGCCTGCTGTATAGTATTTGACTATACTACTAAACTATCTTATCTGCTTCTGCAGTTTCAGTACCTACTAGTGTATTCTGCTCCCCTTGCCGGGGTGGGCTTCAAATTTATTGCTTACCCTTCACTTTACCACTCACACGCAGGGCAGCCCTGTTTCCTGCAGTTGTCAGTTTCCACGAGGGAGGTCCTTGTTATCAAGCTCTCGAGTGGGACTCCACTTTGTTCTACAATCTTTGGCTTGAGTTAGCCTTCGCTCTGTTCTCTGATCTCCTCAGCTTCTGTTTCCATGATGACGCTAGTGTGCCCTTCAAAGTGGGAGGGGAGGAGATAGGGAATATATCGATTGGGTCTTCCCTCTTTACGTACAATGTTTCCTTCTTTCTCTCCTTTTTCGCTATTTACTCACCAATTCGCGCCATCACATCGAGTGCTGGAAGGGTGTCCCTGGAGACGCCAATTATGTTGAGACTTTTGTTCTGAACTCGCTGGATTTCATTTGCGAGGTAATCTGGGAGCCCTTCCCATACTGGAGAGGCGTATTCGAGTAGTGGGCGGATCTTCGTGCAGTATACTGTAGTGCCCACATCTGGTGGTAGTTGTACTTTGCGGCAGTCTCTTGGTAGTGTAGCCTCTTGTTTTCCTTCAGCTAACGGTCTCGTTGATGTAATGATTCAAACGCGGATTTTCCTGCTGCCAAACACCAAGTAATTTAAATCTTCGGACACTCTCAATTGCTGTAGTCTTTCTGGTTCTGAAACGTCAACCGATAGAAGCAAATCCATATACCTTTAGTTTTGTGATGTTGAATGAACTGTTGTTGATGTCGGCCCAACGTTGGAGGCTGTCTAGCACAGCTTGCATTTTGCTTTCGTTACTCCTTTGGCTTAGTTTCATATTACTGTACAGTCATCAAGATATTTACAAACACGCACACTATTGCGCAGTTGACTTGGTATCGCGTCTTCAATGTCGCCGATGTGGATATTAAAGAGGAGAGGGGAATAACACAACCTTGTGGGACCCCTGCTGGACATAGTCTAACTGTCGACACAGCACTCGGAAGTTCTCCCTGTTGAGTACAAGAGCTTGTCATGTTCCTGGCTTTCAGCTTTAACAGCAAGACAGAATGATCGACAAGATCGAATGCTTTGCGTAAAACGAGGAACAGAGCTTGGATGCCGTTTCTGCCGGTCGGGCTATTAATAGTGTCATTGAACCAGCCCTGTGTGATGTTGATTAGAGCTGACGCTGACATATATGCGCCCCTGGGTGAAAGAATATTGATTCCCTGTAACTATAAAAGCTGATTTGTTAGGGATGTCTACACTTTCTCAAGGACTTTACCAAGGACCAGGATCACAGATATCTGTCGGAAATCCTTTTCAATATTTTCAGGTGGTAAATCTTGGGAGTAGGGCTGACACGTGCTTGCTTAAAGAGTGTTGGATACTTCTCGGTAATGCTGGTTGCTATGTTATGAACGACAGGTGCTAGTTCATCAGAGAACTTCTCGAGAACCCATGCTGAAAAGTTGTCCGCTCCAGTTGCTTTCCTGGCGCTCATCTCGTTTAGAGCTACTTTAACATGCCCAATACTAGGGAGAGTCTTGGTGGATGGTCATGAAGACCATCTGGCAAGATGTTTGGAAACGAGGGGGTGTGATACATGTTATGTTCCCTCATATAGTACACAGTTTTCCTCGACAGGATTGACATGGCTTAACTATACTAAACAGTTAAGTGAAGGTGTAACCAGTAAGGCTTGGCCACTGAGAACTAGTAATCATATATATAAATAACAATCATTCCACGAAAGCGCGTTGGATATGAGCTTTTAGAAAGCGGACGAGGTGCGCAGCACCGACTCGGCTACCATATGCTCATATCCAACAAGCGTGAGTGAAAAAATGATTTTATTAAATACCAAACATTAGATAAAAATATCTCGAATTTTTTTTTCTACCGGCTCGAGCTTTCCCTCTTTTTAAGGAAAAAATTTTCCGTGATAAAATTGTCAGTTTCCATATTTGGATAAATTGCAGCATATAGAATTCATACCGTGAGTAGAGAGCCAATCAGATTACCAGAAATTCAATATCCAGTGTTTGGTATTTAAGAAAAAGGCTTTTATGTGATAAGTTAAAGTGCTCTAACATATATCCAAAATAATACCCTCTAAGCGCTAGCCCTAGAAAACAAAATGGTCCCACACGGAGAAAGAGAAAAATGGTCCCGGTGGGGTTTGAACCCACGACCTCCAGAACAGATCACCATTGCCCTACCAACTGAGCTAAAAAACCAGAGAGGAGCTGGCCGTGGGAAATTAAGATGGTAATTGGTGGCAATTAAACACGTAAGTGAAGGAGTAACCAGTAGGGCTTGACCGCTGAATAGTTGTTTGATGTCCGTCTTCTGATAACCGCCAGGTGCTCTCAACCCATGTGACACCACACTGTGCAGCCACCCACTCCAGAAGTGTTTCGTTGTCGATGGTGTGGCAAAGTGTCAGTGTCCGTCGATCAAATGTTCATCAGTGTCCCAGCCCGTGTGTGGTACGGACGGGAAGACATACGTCAATGAGTGTCAGCTAATGGCATTCACCTGTCCTAAGGGGCAGAACGTGGAGGTTGCATCTCAAGGAGCCTGTCCCCCACCAGGTCAGTAAACATACGATATACACAGACACAGACACACTCATAGCAGTGCCATAAACAAATAAGACTCAGGAAACTAAAACCCTACAGAACTGGTTTTTAAGGTACGTTGTCGTACCTCACTCGTAAAGAGTCTGATTTAATCTGAAGTTACAGTATTAGCATACACAAATTCAATTATTACACTGTAAATTTTTGCTTCCGTGCCTGCACGATAAAAGCGGTTAATATTTTTTTGTTTTCAATACAGCGGTAAGGCTGGCAAATTATACCGGCTCTACCACAGTAATGGCTACTCTTGTACGGGATTAACGTCTACAATAAGAAAGATATAAATTATGAAGGGTCGACACGTCAATACATCCAAGCTAAGAGTAAAACTAGACGAAAGCGAACAAATGACGTTAGAAAACAGTGGTCGTGATAGAAGTAAACTAACGTTTACCTTAACAAAAGATAACTGTTTAAAAAGGCCTGACAAAGGTTTGAAAATGACTTGCATTTCACGTCGTTCTCAGATGACCCACCAGTAAGCCCATGTAACATCTCGCTGTGCAGCCATCCCTACCACCGGTGCGTAGTTGAGAATGGACAAGCTAAGTGTGTTTGCCCCACGATGATCACCGCTGACCTCCAGTACGTGTGTGGCTCCGATGGAAACTCGTACGTCAACGTGGCGTCTTTGAGGTTCGAAGCTTGTAGGAATAACAAACTTGTTAAGGTCGTCAGCCAGGGCAAGTGTTCAGGTACGATACAATCTAAATTTGTTTCATCCTTTCACTTCACACGCTTATCAACGTCTACCTTATCCTTACAAAATCAATAAAGAATAATTGTAATTGTTATAAGAACAAACCAACCGGTCATTCACTTCAAGTTTTCTAATATGAGGTATAAGATTCTGGTGTTAACGGAAACTGTATGAAGAGAGGTAATGAAAATTAAACGTTACATCTCTTGCACTTTTGAGAGCAGTTCGAACAACTCAATGAGAACGACCTTTAGATGGCTGTCACTTTCCCCTTAAAATATTATGATAGAGATGATGATTGTCATGTCCCAATATCGTTTGATCTTTAATTGCAGTGGTAACAATAATAACAACAATAAGAAGCATAACAACAGTGATAATAGTAATAACAACAACAACAATAATAGTATTAATAGTAATAATAAAAGTATTAGTAATAATAATGATAACAATTAACAGTTATTTCGCGAATATGCATTGGATATGAGTTTTTAGATAGCGGACGAGGTGTGGAGTTCTGAGTCGACTATCATAAGCTCATATCCAACAACAGCGAGTGGAATAATTCTTTCAATAAATACCAAACATTGGGTATTTTATTTTCTACCGACTTGACTTTTCGCCCATTTTGAGAAAAAATTATCCATAGTAAAATTGTCAGTTTCTATAATGGAAAAATTACAGGATAAATTATTTACTGTGGATAGAGAGCCAACCAGTTTACCAGAAATTGGAGCCATTGTGGTTACTTCCCCCCCCCGCTAATGTGGATTCTTCTGCGCACATTTTTTATAGAACGAGGAATGCGCAATAATAGTTTATCTTAAATTAGCTCGCGTGGTCGGGGGGGCATTTTGCAATCTAGCCTTCCAAGTAGTGCTTATGTACGAGATGAGCACCAAGGATTAACCAAATGAAACAAGTATCTTTGTCTTATTCTCGTTCCTAGTGTATCTGACAGTTCCTCAGGCACACAGACATATCATACGTCCAAACGAACTGCCTGCTTTATTCCGTCTGTTTTGCTTAATTTTGTAATAACGATGCATTTTGTAATAGGTCATGCATTTTGTTGTAATGGTTTCGGCATTTTGCAGTAATGTGCGCATTGTGTAATAAGGTGTGCAGCGTTTCGTAATACGCCAAACTTGCGCATGCTGTAACTAGAGACTCTAAGGAGAATTCACTCTCGCCGAATTTGAATGATCATATGACACTGTAGAAATTGATCCACCACTTAAAATACTACCTTCAAGGCGAGTTGTAAAAGGGTTACATTTTTTGTTCAATTCTAGTCATAGTATTATGAAACAACCTATTTGTCTCGATTAGTGTTTATCTGAAAATATAAGGAATTGCTCTTCTCCTCCAACCACTTTTTTGCGACAAAATTCGCCCGATGAAAATTCTTGATGTCAACCAAGCCAAAGATCTTTCTGCTCCATAGTATTCGTTGATGTTAAACATTTTTTATGCTGTACTGTCATCATAACCGAAGTCACCTTGAGTCAGTTGGAGTCGGGACAGGCAAGGACACCTGCAGTTCCGAAACAAGACCAAACAAGTGGCCCTCGACTTTACGTTTTTTGTTGCGTGCATTGCCCATCTGTCGCAACTTGGAAAATAGCGTGATATGTCTGTAAATTGTGAGTGATGAGGAAAATGAACGCGAAGAAATGGCTCGCTGTGGAACTAAGAGACACCCATGAGGAAACACTATCTCAAACCAATATGGCGGCTTACCGATACAGTTGTTCCCAGAATGCCCTAGGCCCCTGTATAGGCATTTGTCACGCTTGGCTGCTAGCAAACTCCAATAGGACAAAAAAAAAACAAGAAACAGACGCTAAAACTCGACGTTCGGCCTCCGGTCAGTGTAACAAGGGCTACAGCATTTTGTTATATCTTTTTGTATACGCAAATTGTTATGGGGTATTATAGAGCACCAAGGGATCGTGATTAAATTCACAGCGCTAATCGCCTTTGTTTTTGTAGAATTCTGCGTAAACTTCCGTTTAGAACGAATGGTAGGAACTGCGGTAACACAAACGATGTGATCACCGTGGTTGTGATCGTTAATCCGTTTATTCTTTCTATTGTGTTTTGTTTTTGTTGTGCGAACCTTAGTTCGTTAAACTGAATACTAAATAGACAGACTATGCCTTAATCGAAACGTTTCGATGTCATATTTAATGGCAACAAATGTTCGTCTTTTACCATTTTATTACAAAATGTGCACATAATTACAAAATGCCGCGATCGTTAATACAACACTATCACTTAAAAGGGCACAACGACTTCGCTCAAAATACCGGTGGTCAGCTGAAATGAAAGTGCAGCCAAAGGTATGCTTCATTGGCTTTGACCGAAGGCCTTCGTCAGGCACCCAGGGTAGTATTAATACGCTGATCTGTTGGTTCGAATCCCACCGGGTCAGATATTTTTCCCTTTCTCCGTGTGGGCCCTTTTCTTTTTTAGAGCTAACGTTCAGAAGGTATTATTTGGAATATTTATTAAAGCACTTTAACTTATCACATTAAATACCATTATATTTAGTAATAAACCGGTCAATGAGAAAACAAGATCGACATTCAGAGAGAAGCGTTTAATTTAGGCGTTTCAAGCTGACCCAACTTTATTGCCTCGCCTTGTGGTTAGTACGTGTTCGTATGAAACTTTAATAATGCTTCCTTTGGTTTACACCTTAGGACAAGATCCTTGCGAGATATCTCTGTGCAGCCATCCCGGTGAGAAATGCAAAGTGGTCAACAAAACGGCAATGTGTGTGTGTAATGAAATCTGCCCACTGATCTTCGCCCCAGTGTGCGCATCGGATGGCATCACCTACCCGAGCAAGTGTGCAATGGAAGCTGTTGGCTGTAAGAAGAAAACAATTCTCAAGGTGGTAAACAACAGCCCTTGTGACCTCAACCCGTGTGATATCTCCTTGTGTAGTCATCCGGGACATAGGTGTGTCGTTGTAAACAACACAGCCACGTGCGAGTGTGCGAAATGCCTGCCGCTGATCCATCAACCGGTCTGTGCCTCGGATGGACAGACATACGGGAGTCTGTGTGAAGTTGATGCCGCGGGTTGTCGCAAGAATGAAGTACTAAGAGTTGTAAAGAACGAGCCCTGTGATCTTAACCCTTGTGACATCACTCTGTGCAGTCATCCTGGGCATAGATGTGAGGTAGTGAATAATCAACCCAAATGCGTCTGTAACATGATTTGTCCGGCCATCTGGGATCCGGTCTGTGCCTCGAACGGAGTCACTTATCCAAGCAAATGCTCCATGGATGCTGAAGGTTGTAGGAAGGACGAATACTTAACGGTCGTCAGTAAGGGACCTTGCGGCGTTAATCCATGTGACATTTCATTGTGCAGCCATCCAGGACATATCTGCAAGGTCGTCGATGGCCAAGCTAAGTGCGTCTGTAATGAGATCTGCACATTAATATATGCACCTGTTTGTGCATCTGATGGCAAAACCTATGCGAGTGAGTGTGTCATGAACGCAGCTGCTTGCAAGAACGGTGTCACCTTAACAATCACAAAGCGCGAGCCTTGCACAGTGAACCCATGTGAGACAACACGTTGTAGTCACCCTGGGCATATCTGTATCGTCGTCAACAAGGTTGCCAAGTGCGTTTGTTCTCAAGCGTGCCCGTTTATCTACGCCCCTGTATGCGCGTCTGACGGTAAAACATACCCTAACAGGTGTGTAATGAACGCTGCCGGCTGCAAAAACAACAAGACTCTGACCGTGGTTAAGAACTCAGAATGCGATGCTAACCCCTGTTACTGGCAACAATGCACTCATCCAGCTCAGAAATGTGTGAATGTCAATAACACAGCAACTTGCGTCTGTGATAGCGCATGCCCCTTAATCTACGATCCGATTTGTGCCTCGGACGGTAAGACGTATCCCAGCGAGTGCAGCATGATTGTTGCCGGGTGCAAGAAAGGGAAGCAGCTGACAATACAAAAGAGGACACCTTGTGATGTTGATCCGTGCGAGATGACCCTTTGTAGCCATCCACTACACACGTGTAAACTTGTTGATGGCCAGGCGAGTTGTGTATGCCAA
Source organism: Umimayanthus nakama (assembly GCA_027574985.1). Classification (NCBI taxonomy): domain Eukaryota; kingdom Metazoa; phylum Cnidaria; class Anthozoa; order Zoantharia; family Parazoanthidae; genus Umimayanthus; species Umimayanthus nakama. Next base: position 8,224 of record JAOBRG010228873.1, on the reverse strand, counting down.
GAGAAACCGTGCCCCTTGATATTACGACCGGTCTGCGGATCAGATGGAATAACTTACCCAAATGAATGCGCTATGGAAGCGGCGGGCTGTGACAAGGATCGGATTTTAAGTGTTGCTCACACTGGGCCTTGCAAGGTAAACGTTTGTGATCTGACACTATGCAGTCACCCTGGTCACGTCTGTGTTGTTAAGGACAACCAACCGCTGTGTGTTTGCAATAAAGCCTGTCCGGCTATATATAAGCCTGTGTGTGCATCAGATGGACAGACCTATTCGAATGAATGCAGCATGAGAGCGGCGGCCTGTGCTAAAAATGAAGAGCTTACAGTCAAGCACCTCAAGCCGTGTAAAGTTGATCCATGTGCGATTTCACTGTGCAGTCATTCTAAACATAGATGCGAGGTAGTGAACGGTACTGCGACGTGCGTATGTAGCGAGGCTTGTACATTTGAATATCGGCCAGTCTGTGGCTCGGATAACAAGACCTACTCAAACTTGTGCGGCCTGGAAGTTGAATCTTGTAAGACCAACATGGAGATTACAGTCGTTAAGGAGGGAGAATGCGGTTAGTGAACATCTTAAATAAGACATTAAACAATTATTCTACGAGACCGCACTGATTATTAACTGATAAATAAATAATAAGTGCGGAGCGCGAATCTATTATAATCATGCAGCTAATATTCAGAAGGTCGAGTAGAACAATTGTTTTATTAAATACATTTTACTAAATACAACAACAAATTATTTCTTACTGGTAAATATTTATTTGTAAATAAACTGTGTCTGAAGAAGCCGCCGATTCAAAAATAACTTCCGTGTCCGTTGAATCAAATGGCACATGACAGCCTCACAACCATGCGTTTTCCGTATATAGTCAATCACTAGAAATTTTGCCGCTTTCTTTCGTATTAGTTGGATGACCTTCTCATTTTTTTCTGAAAATGGAGTTCCGCTCAAACCTTCCGGAGACCAGGACGCCATGTTGTCAATTTCGTGTGCAGTCATGTGAACCAAGAATATTGTAGAATATTCCTAGATAGAGAACCAATCGGAACGCGCGAAAAACTCTATTCACTGGTTGGGTATTTCTCTATTTATCTCAAGCTCAGGGAAAGGTTGTTAAATAAGTATTAAAAGTAGTAATGTATCCATGCATTTTGTCTTGAAGCATCCAAAGTTAAACCCGGACGGTGTCCTGCCATCGACATGGAACCGTGTCCCGCCATAGAAAGATTCCATGAATGCCAAGGCGACTCTGATTGCCCAGGTGATCAAAAGTGCTGCCTCGATCCATGCGAGAGGAGGTGTTTCTACATTGACAGGGAAGGTAAATGAGCAGTATGTTGAAGTTCACTGATCGGCGTCACCCTCATTTTGTTTTTAAACCACATTTATTTTGAGGTTTGACGTTAAGTGTTCTTGATTTTTTCGTTAAAGGTTGTTTAATTAAGTGTCTGTATATGTTCAGATGTAAAACGCTGTTCCCTATTACTAACACACCTAAAAACCATCTATTTTTCTAAATTGAAATGTAAAAATAGCCTATTCTCTTGCAATATTTTTGTGGGTAGCCTTCCTCAGTTCAATTCTCAAAATTTGTAGAAATAGTTATTTCTTCCTTCGCCTCAGCCTGAAGTGTTTCCTTAACATGTTCCCAGATGTTGGCCGTTTTTCAGCTGCAGTGTTGTTATAAAAAGCAGTCCACAAAAAATGTGTTCTTCTTATTTCTTCAGTTTTTAACTTTCGTGCATAGCCAAAACAGAGCAAAACAATTGAAAAAAAAATTGAACGTACAATCGGCCACTCCTAGGGCCTGCTTCGCAGGGTGTGTTTCCAGAGCCGTTGGTCAATTCCGAACGTCAAAGATTCTCCGGTCTGAACGTTAAGCGCATCCGTTTTGACACTACACTTTACAAAATTTCGATGGATTCCGCATCGTGAAACTGTTAACTATGTGTTCTCCGCCTGAATATATTCAGAAAATGCCCAAACTGACATGTTTAGTCGCACAGCAGTTCCCAACAGCTTCTCAATTCCAAAGAGTCATATCAAATACCATAACGTTTGTTTAAAATGTGTACTTAATTTCAGACTAAAATGGCTTGAAAGCCTATTTGATCACACGGCAGATCCCAACAGCTTCTCAGTTCCAAAGAGTAGTATCCAATGCCATAACATTTGTTTAAAATATGTACTTAATTTCATACTAAAATGGCTCGAAACCAAAGTTACCTTTTGTGCCGCTTGTAGCAATATCATTAGATTCATGCTACTAGATGGAATACAGTGAAAGGTAAAAACAATGGAAGATCATTTGACAGTACGACGCAACTCCTTCATAAACGTAATGAACGAGAAAAGGGAATGTTAGGCCAAAGGGGGCGCCTAGTCGAGTACTGATCAACATCACAATACACTTACAATAGAGCCACTGACGTCATGCCAGATTAAGCACAACAAAGCAAAGGAGTTGCCTCCCATTGGCCGGTTCACCCCTCAGTGTAAGGAGGACGGGTCTTGGCACGAGACTCAGTGTCACGGCTCCACTGGTTTCTGTTGGTGTGTGGATAAGGAGGGCAAGGAGTTGTTGGGTTCCCGGATACACGGGCGAGACGGCCGGCCCAACTGTACCGAAGACGGTAACATTATTTTCTAAATAAACGACCCAGGGCCCAGTTGTGTAAAGCCCGATTAGTACTAGTCCTGGGCTAACTCTTAATAAAACTTTAGGTTAAGGGTTAGCAATAATCCAGCTTTGAACAACCGGGCCCAGATGTCTATTTATTTCATACTTGGTCGAGTGGAAGCATTTATTCCAGGGCTCTATTTCGTAGCCCAAACAGAGTTTTCACTTTTACGTCACTTTCCCATGCTCAGTTTGAGCTGCCGGCGTCTTTTGTATCATAATTAATTTTGTATAGATTTGAATGTATTATAGAGTGTATGATGGGGAAGTTATTTCAATTCTTATCTTAACTTTCAGCAAAACTTTGGGTAGAGGCTTTTATTTTGCCTAGGTCATTACTGAACCGATTCCCGCACTTTCAGGGGTGTTTACTCGAAAGAAGCGTCAGTTTTAAGGGGGCCATACGGTACATGAACCTCTCTCGGATTTTACGTTAATTCTTGATTACACGTATGATGACTTTTAAGTCTTGCATAGATCTTATAGAGTTTATTGACTTAATGTGTCCTTACCGATTGTCTAACGTTGATCATCACACGAAATGTGTTGCCGGGCGCGTGTATGACTGAAACTTTTTTCTAAACTAGCCCGGGTCAAACTCGGAATAGCAGTCTCAACTTGACAATCTACCCGGGTTAGTTTGTACTGTTTGCTTGTTTATGCTGGGTTTTTGCCGTTGTATTTAGCGAAGAGAAGCCAGATTTTCCAACCGGAGTCTGCATGGTTTAGCACTGGCCTTCCGGATATTCACTGAACCGCTTTTCGTAAGACTTTGCAATTCCTTTGGGGTTAAACAAAATCAGCTCGAGATTGCATTTAGTTCTTCATTTCTTCCAAAATTGGCATCTCCAAAAGCTCCGCGCACGGAGTCCTAAAAAATAAAAGATTAGAAGGCTGCTCTTGCATACTGACCCATACTCACAAAAAGCGGTCAGATGGCCAAAACTTCTTAAGCCTTGCCCCCCTTTGATAAAGTTTTGCCTGCGACAATCCAGCACAACCCCCTCCCCCACATGTTTTGTTATTTCATTTTGTCGCTTCCGAAGATTTTGACTCTCGCGCTCGGCAATTCAGTCACGGACTAATGAGCTCGGCCGCCTTTGTCTATCAAACAATGGTTTTCCTTATAGGGAGGGAGTCCTTTGTTAAGGCTGTTACGTGCTTGGATGATTTTGCCAACCAACAGTTTCATATGCGTTGTCGAAGTTTGCAAAGTGCTGGTATGACTGGAGCATAAGTGTCGTTGTCGAATCAGAGTGCTTGTTTTCGCCCCTAACATTAAGAAAAGTTGCAGAAGGATAACAGCATTCAACTTTATGTCGCGCTGTGCTTTCCCATGCGTGCCTTTAGTGTTTTATTATATTTCCGCAGTCTTTCAAGAGCGTTAGAATGGTATGTCGCGCGTCCTTTAGTTTATACCAGATAGTACATTACTCACCCATCCTGCCCCATCCCCCCCCCCCGCCCTTCCCCCTCGCAACCGTATCCTTCCCAAAACGGGCGATTTTTTTTCTACGCCACTTCAAGATGGCGGACTCTTACTAGAACTGTGACATTGCTCAAACTGAGACTCATACTTAAAAAAATTCAAGAAAAAATAGAAGTTAAAAATACCGGAGTAAAGTGGGCGTAACGATTCTTGAACGTAGACTTCATAAACCGGAGTCACTATTCACTACCACTACATTAACCCATCGTTTTGCTGCCATCACTTCACAATATTTTGTATGTTTATCTGAAGTTCTTACAAAAGTATCTCTGACCCAACCCTAACCCTAACTAGCCATGATCAACCATCAAAGATAAAATAACATTTACTTCATAATGAAAATGTTTGGTAGAAATTTTAGTAAAAAAACTATTAAATAAACTTAAACTAGGAAATAAGCTTGAAGATATCTATATGGGTTTTTTTGCTTTTACGGTTACAGGAGGTGGGGATAAATGTCCTATCCCGTGTGTCAGGCCATACTCAACCTGTGTTATGAGGGGAAGTGTACCCAATTGCTTGTGTCGGAAAGGATGCCCAAGACACATTCGTCCTGTCTGTGGTTCTGATAACGTGACTTACGATAACAAGTGCTTGCTGGAGCTTAAAGCGTGCGAGACTTTGACAATGATAATGGTCATCAGCGAGTCCGCGTGCAGCCGTAAGAATAATCTATTCCTTTATCTTTCTTCCTTTCTCCTACTTTGTCTTCCCTGTTAGCCCCGATCGCCTGTAAATGCAGTAGTACAAACCAAACGCACATGAAGCTCCTACATCTCGCATGAGTCCAATAAGTTGAAAAAATTACAAATTGACCTTGTGTTTTACCGTTGTTTTGTAAGCGCGGTCATTTTTTTAGGTCTGAGTGCGAAAGCCTTTTGCGTGTTCTAGTGTCTTGGTCTGAATGCGAAAAGTAACGGTTGGAAACGATCAGACTGATTCCGAACGCATCCCATCATCCCGTATCCTGACGACTTCTGAACGGCTTACGTACCCAGACCCACGAATCTTGAATGAGCGGCTTGTCAACGCAATACACTGGACACGCGTGAGATGTAGAACCCTGTTTCAAGCGTTAAGACTTTAAACCCCGACTGTATTGCTGCTTTGGTCTACTTAGGAGTGTTGAACAATACTTTATAACAACCACATCACGCTTTCCTACATGAAAATTTTGGTTTATAGTATTTATCCTCATCCTTTAATTTGTTTCCGTGGATAAATCAAGGATTGGGGCTTAAATATTTTGCTATATCTCTAGCTCTAAGTATTGGTAGCGGCTGGTGACTTGTTCATTTATGTGCTTTTCTTATGTATTAGGGATTTGCACATTGTATAAGTTTTGGGAATTTTTGTTTTTGTGAAAACATCTGATTAATTAGTTACTCATTTTTTTAAAAAGAAACCTTAGTGTGACTCTAGACTCGATTAGTTTACACTACATCTGGAGTTCGGCACTCAAAACCGTTACTATTCCATTAACGTTATTATATGTATATATTCTCCATGAATGTAAACAAGACCGTCATTGTTGTTGTTGTTAAAATTTATTACTTGTTTCAGCTGAACTATTAACATCATGTCAGAAGCAACTTAAGCAAGCTCAAGACCTGCCTCCCATCGGCCGGTTCACCCCTCAGTGTAAATTGGACGGGTCTTGGCACGAGACTCAGTGTCACGGCTCCACTGGTTTCTGTTGGTGTGTGGATAAGGAGGGCAAGGAGTTGTTGGGTTCCCGGGTGCACGGGCGAGACAGCCGTCTTCCCAACTGTACTGGAGAAGGTAAAGCAACCATTAGTTGGAAGGTAGCTTTTCAGTCGGTGACATGTCAAGCGTTGTTGTGAAGTGTTGGACTGTTATGACTTGAAAACTCACAATATCTTACGAGTTTGTGAAGAACATCAAATTCTTTTTCAGCCAACATTTTGAACACCAAGTTAACATCAAGCTAAGATTTTAACGTGTATTCTTGTAAAATTCTTATTGGACGATTGCTGATGAAGATTGAGCTGTCTTTCAGTTTTCTTCCAGATATTTGACAAAGATGGTTTGTGTTCTTTTTTAAATCATAACCAAGTAGCCATTGACATGGATCATTTCCTAAACAAGTTATGACCATTCAGCAAAGTGGGCAACTGTGATGTGTTGGGGAGGGTAACTGGGTCAGACTCATGAAGTTTGAATAGCAGTGGCCGTGTCTTCATCTTGTTTATAGGAAAGCGCGCATGTTTTGAACTTGCCGTGTACTATGAATATAAAGTTTTGATAAACTTATGCCTTCATACCAAAATAAAGACAGAGGTTTTCTTTTGATATCAACAAGAAAGTAAGTAAAATTTGACTATGATGTCTGGAATATATCTGGATCAATGTACGCAGTTTGAACAGACTTAGGTGGTCAGAAAAACTGACCCAACTTGAGATTAAGTAAAAGGTTTGATTACGTGTTTGACACACCTTTGCCTATTTTACTACCTGGATCTGTTTTATCGCCAAGTTCTAAGCTAAGATAGGTGTTACCGGACCCTCTCGTCGAGTGTTTTGAAACACCCTTGTAGTCGAAATAAAATTAAATAGCTTTTTGTAAGCCTTGAGAGGAGGCTTAAAAACTTTAACTAGACATGCTCAATATAAAAGCAACACGACTTCGGCAGAGCTTGTCTTCGCCTCGCTCAATTAAGCTGGTTTACAAAAGATATACTTCTTTAGAATGCGGACATAATTATCTCTTTCTGAGTATTTTAGCAGACCTGACATGTCTTATATTCGTTAAAATTTATGCGTTTGTTTTAGTAAAACTGCTGACGTCATGCCAGAAACAACTCAAGGAAGCTCAAGACCTGCCTCCCATCGGCCGGTTCACCCCTCAGTGTAAATTGGACGGGTCTTGGCACGAGACTCAGTGTCACGGCTCCACTGGTTTCTGTTGGTGTGTGGATAAGGAGGGCAAGGAGTTGTTGGGTTCCCAGGTGCACGCTCGAGAGAACCGTCTTCCCAATTGTACAAAACAAGGTAAATCAGAAGAGACTACTTAAGCAAATGTATAAGCATTCAGTTTGTTAGACCATCTACAATTCTACTTTTGTTTTTTTCATTTAAAACTTCCTTTCATTACTGTTAGTATTCTGTGTTCGTAAATCAAAATGTGTTAAGTTTGACTTTTTATAGAAAGTTTACTTTGTGTTGATGTACTGACCGGATGACATTTTAGGACGCTCGAAGTTTCTTCGGTTGCTCAGAACCGGGCCCTCTTTGATAGTTTGTCTAATGTCAAACAATGTTGCTCTTTGTTGTGTGACTTATGCAAAATTTGAGGAAGACCTTAGAAAGATTCAAATTTAAGTAGGAATGACAAAAACACTGTTTTTGAGCAATTGGTTTCAACCAACTTCCGAATACTAAGGAATGTATTTCGCAGCTTAACGAGTTTGAGTCCTCCACTCAGACTTAAGCTGCACCAGTTCCCCCAAGTTCAAGCAAGAGAAAAAGTGAAGCACAAGAGGGTTGAAGGTTATATAGGGCTATAAAGCGGAATGGGCAGAAAAACGACTGGTCATTGCGGTTATTATAGTTGTGGTAGTACTTATCAGTAGGATACAAAAACAACTCCGATAAACATTGTTTGAACTTTATATTTAAGTAAAAACAACTTGGTTGCATAGTGGTTTGATGGTCACCGGTTATCATCTCATCTTCTATAGATTGCATGGTTGTGACCGGCTGTCAGGTAACATTTGATTCAACGAAAACGCAAGTTATTTTTGAGTCGGTGACTTCTTCAGACACAATTTATTTTCGTATATATATTTGCCGGTGAAAAATAAATTGTAAATTAGTAAAACTGTATTTAATAAAACAATTATTCTACTCGACCATCTGAATATTAGTTGGTTAGGACAGATTCGCGCTCCGCGCTCATCTGTAATTTATCAGCTAATATTCATTGCGGTCCTGTAGAATAATTGTTAGTTAGAACATAGCTGGCAATTTTTCGCGCGCTTTTTGTATGGCGCGAGCGTGCATCTAAATCTCGATAGACGCACGCC
>JAOBRG010228872.1:16147-32240 GCA_027574985.1 Umimayanthus nakama | reverse complement strand
TAAGAACAATTTGGGCTAAAGAACAGCCCAGCGTCAGTCAAAAGCTATTGGCTCGTATAAAAATGGGTGTATTTGTCACGTGGTGTGGTGAATGGCAAGCTGAAACGCAATCAGTTTTGACACAGATACAATTTACTTTTTGCCTGTGTAAGAACTTTGTAAACCCGGGTATTAAGCATGTGCAGTGACGCTTGCCAAGAATGCTAAAAATGCTTAACATTCCTCGTCTTCTCTAGTGGAACGAAAATAAGAACATGTAAGACGTTTCAGAGAAAAATTGGACTTCGGTGTTGTCTAACTGAGGCTAACCCTGGTTCAACTAAACCTAGAGAAGTACTTTTTCATTTCAAATATGATGATTCAGCCCCACCTGTATATTGAAAATGAAAACCTAACTTTAACCTTTTTACAAATTTTGAAACTGAAACGTTGAGCGATATCATTGAATGCCATTGGCAAAAAAAAACTATTTAGACTCTAGTTACTTGGTTGTAGTGGTCACGATGTACTCACAGACAGCTAGGAACAACAGACCAGTGGAAGCCGAAGGGTTTATATCAGTTTAAACATCGTTTTTTTGAAATCGTCAATATTTGGTGAAAATGATTCAAAAAAAGTTTTGTATCCTATCGTACTTGGAGAAATTTGTTGAGTTTACGCATACATGTATAGTCTAAATAAACTTTTCGTATTTGGTCAAACAAGGCGCTCGTAAGCCTTATTAGCGTCTGGTCAAACTAGCTTTATTTTGAAAGACCTCGTCGTATTTCCATAAAATGGTCGTATTTTGGAGCAATTCGTGATTTGGAGAAACGTACTTTTCGCATTTGGATAAACCGGTTGTATTTGGAGAAGTTTGTCATGTTTAGACAAAGTCGTATTTCGACAAACTGGTTTTGTTGGTACAAATTCGTTCTATTTATACAAACTTGTCGTATTTGGCGCATGGCGAAACTGGTCATATTAAATATTTGGACAACTGACTCGTACTCATTCATGTATACGGTGCTATTTTGACAAGCTTTTTGTATCTGGAGAAACTTCTCGCTATTTGACAAACTACAGTAGCCGTGTTTAGCAAACACGTTTTGTTTGCACCAATTTGTCGAACTCAGCTGTATTGTGAATGAAAAACTGGTCATAGTTTTGACAAACATCGGCTTAGTGACATATTTATACAAACTTGCGGCTAATCGGTTTTTCCGGATTTTTAAAATTAGATTGCGTTATTGGGTTTTCATCTCATTAGTTAGCTTATGCAGATAAATCCCTTCTTAAAACCACAAATTGTGTTAAGTTGGTAACCGCAACAGAGATTATCAATCATTGCTATGTCATATTTGACCGAAAAACTTGTTGAATTTGGACAAAGCGGTCGTATATTTGGAAACATTCGTCGCACTGAACAATGGGCGGATTTGTTGACTGTTTGGACAAACTCGTCTTATTTGAAGAAATTCATCATGTTTAGACTAATTTGTCGTGTTTATTTGGCAAATAAACTACTTGTATCTATGCAAACTCTTGTTTGGACTAACTTTTTTTTATGGCAAATAAAGTTAAAGTTAATTGGAGAAATAACTGAGCTCGTCGAGTTTGGAGAAACTCGTTGTATCTGAAAAAAAAGGTTTCGTACTTACACCGAAACACTGAAGTTCGTGGTATTTGGACAAATTTGGCCTATATATTTGGACACCCAGATAAACATGGCGGAGAACAGCTAAAAGAGGAGAGATTGGGTGATATTCTTGTCACCAAGCAAAGTACCGAGCTAAAGACAGGGCGGGCTGGAGAGCAGACGTTGCGGCCCAATAATCAATATGCCCTACGACATGAGTAGGAATGTTTTGAACTGCTAGCAAAGAAAGAGAAGACCTGGCATCAAGCAAAGTACCGAGCTAAAGACACAGAGGGCTGGAAATAAGACGTTGTTGCCCCGTGTGCCCTACGACATGAGCAGGAAGATTGATGGCAATGACTATGGTGTCTGATTTGGGCAACTCGTCGCTGTATTTGAAAATAAATTGTCGTGATTGGATCGAGCCAGAAACTTGCCGTAAAATGCAGTTAAATCCTACCAAAAGGCTACTAGTAGTCTTTACTCAGGCTGCTGTAAGTAATTCTTTGCAATAGATCGACATGAATTTGAAGAACAACTGACAAACCAAGAGTACTTCCACACACAGTTACAAGAACAGGGTGTCAAATTTGAGCGAGTTTAGAATAAAAGGTTTGCTAAGGGCCAAACTAAAAAAAAAGTACTATAGCTAAATGTTTTTCAGGGACTGCATATTTTGCATTTTGTATCCGTTTTGTATGTAAAACTTATAAAAATATCCTTCGAAATTTGTCAAGAACGTGGTGAGCGTGACCCCCCTTCCCGGCTGGGAATCGCACTGCAAGGTGACGATACTTGAACGTGCTATTATTTTAAAAAATTATGTGGATCGCCATTCAATACTAAATCCAATTTTCCGTAACTAAACGTTCGAGCATGTTCGATCACTGAATATAATTAAGTTTAAAAATCTGTTTGAATTCGGTTACCGAACGATAAATTTGGATTAAGTTGTTTTTATTGGGCGTATAAAAATCATCTGGTTCCTTTTCCTGGATTTTCCTTGTGTAGGGTGGGTGGAAGAATGGTTATACGTGCAATTTTTTCTTTTGGGTCAATCTTCGGCCAAAAATTTTTTTTTCTGTTTTCCGAGACAATCGTTTTATAACTTAACAGTGGGTAATTCGGGTTTTTTTCGTTTGGCTTTATCGTGGAATTTTCTTACACTATTCTTCCACCCTCCATACCTCCCCCCCTATCACTCAAATAGTTGATCCGCAGTATTAATGCTTTCCGTGTCAGGAGGAAATGGGATCCATTCTGTGGTTTTGTAATCACGAACTGAACATTTGCTTATAAACTGTGACAAGCTAATATATTACGTGAGTACCACTTTGCTGGATTGTTTTTGAAAAACACTCTAATTGAGCTTAAAATCCACAAGTGAATTGCATGTTTTGAAATGACATAATGAAATTCCTTTTTTACGGAGTCGCTGTCTGGTTTAATCAAACAAAGAATTCGCCAGCGATTGTAGATTAATTTTAAAATTGCAAATTTACCTAAGTAGGAACAGAGTGAGATATTTGGTGCAAACGTACTTTCAACCAATGAGAGGTCGCCGCTGAATTTGTGTTATCTGGCAAACAATTTTTTTTTATGTTTGGGAATAAAGTACAACAAAACACAAAGTTAAAAACAACAACTTGGTTGAAATTTTCCATAAATAGAAGGAGTTATCTGATTCATGTCGCCATCAGCATCTTAAAAAGCCGGTTAGTAACGACTTCAGTTCCGAGCAAGAACTAAGAAAACGAAACGAACAAACACGTCGTCTTTGCGAAACGAATTAAACCTGTTTTAAAAATATCATTTAACTGTCACCAGTAAATTATTACGGACTCAGTTTATTCTCAAAAACACACACTCATATATTAACTTTGTGTTTACGTATTTGAAATATACTTTAGCGCTACAGTTTATACAGAAAATATACCAGTTAAATCTACAAAATTTAATATAGGCAAAACTCAAATCTTTTAGCTGGATAAAAACGATTTTTTATTTCAAGAGCTGTGAAATCATTGCCCACCAACTGAATCTCTTTAAATAATTCAATCAGGCTATTTTCGTCCATTTTGTTTTCATAAATGATCACAACACGAAGTTGAATAAAGAACATTATCAAATTTAACCAGTGTTACGGCTTTAAAATATTTAATCAAGTTATTTGCCTTGAAAAACATTTATCGAACGCGGTTGTGTTTGAAAACGAATTTTCCTTGGACAAGTTTTTGTTAATTCTACACCGCGGTTTCCAAGGAGATCTCTTGTAACTGGTTTCAGTTTAAAACTGCAAAATAATGGCATCGCATCTTGTTCTTCTCATTAAACTAAAATACTTCGATGTTGTCGTTCTCAAGCTACGTGTTGCGTAAATTGTTTTAAGTCATGGTAATATTCTTTCCTACATCGAAGAATTTCTATTTCTGCCGTCACAGGCAAAGAAAGTAGATGAGTATTTCATTATTTGATGTAATGAAAACAGCAATGTTTTGTTTAGTTGACCGACGACTATTTACCTAAATTTGAAAAAATCTAATTTTTAACACCGATAAATTGATGCTTTTATGCAACTTAAAATCTTCAAAAGAAGTTCACTTTTGTAATAACAGCCTTCGGTTTTTTGCTTGAGTATCTGGTATTATTTATATCACTCGTACAACAGATTTACAAGTTTGCAACCTCGTTTCCTGATTGACATCACTCAAAATTTGCTGGTTGAAAAAGCCCTGATGACGAAGTTCGCTTCATGAATTGCCGCGGAAGCGTATCACCGCTCCCTTCATATGCCTCCAGACGGTTATCACACTCGCTATCAAAGTCTCCTCGCGGCTGTGCTGCAGTCTTGTCGTTGCAGCCTTGTTCGCTCTTGTTATCCAGCCTTTTCAGAAATGTATTTACTTTTGATGAGACCTGTTCCATTTGTGCTGATTCGGCTTCGAAAAGCGCCGCGCTCCCTCGACGCGATAAACTTCTCGGTGTTGCCGACCCAGAGCTCGATGCTGTTCGCATACCAGATGGAGACCTCGCTCTACCAGACGGTTCCCTTAAATCCGAAGCCAGGAGTCCGCCGCTACTTATCGGCGGCAGAGACTGTCTCCTAGGTTGGTTAAATGGCGGTTTCAGATGCGTCGAGGTCGGGCTCCGCGGCGAAAGCGGCGCGTCCATACCCACGGGATCCTTCGGATGGATCTCAAGCAGCAGAGTCTCCGAACCACTAAAACTTTGGTTTGGATTGGGCATCCGTTTTCCTACCTCTGGAAGATTACGGGCTGGTAAAGTCGCCAACAAGGTGGCTGGTGGGGTACTATACCGCCTTGGAAGTCGTGGACTTAAACGCTCATCTGAACCTGTCGGGATATCACCCACACTCAGACGCTTTTTCATGTATTCCTCCGCTTCTGCTAACTCTTTTTCAATCTTCTTCTTCTCTCGGTCTATCTCCTTTCCGATTGTACCCTTGTGGCAGTTTATGCTGTCTAGCTGGATCTTAAGTTTTCTGTCGGCACGTGAATTCATCGACAAGGTTTTATCGGCGTATTCTGTACGTTGGTAAGCCATGCTGGTGTATTTATTGCGTTGTACAACGCGATGGTGAGGTAATTTCAGTAATTTTCGTGCTTGGACCAACGTTCGAACTGCGAAGTGCTTGCAGTCATGTCATGTTTAACAGATCCCGATAGGAGGCGGTGTTTTGCTTCTGTTCCTGTATGCAAATGAGGCTGGCTGGCAAGAAAGCAACGTATACTTTCGTACACCTGCCAGAAAACAAACGAAGACCTTTCGATGTTCGCTTAGAATTTGTTTGCAATAACACATACAGGAAATACTGTTTAAAGAATCGAAGACTTTCAGCATTAGGTGAAAAGGTAATATCAAGTTTCGAGCATGAGTGTTTTTTTGAGTTTATCTCAATTTAGACTCGGTAATTCTCCGATATGTTTTGATAAAAATATCAAATATTAATTTGCCTTTCTCGCAATCAGCCCAGACTACAATAAACAGTAATGAATGTTATTTTAAGTTTTTGCAGCAGAAAATCAAAAATAGCCGTTAGCCGCTGATGTTTCTTGGTCGAGATTCAATTTAAAAACGAAGAATTAATAAGATTTTCTGTTTGTCTTTTTATCGCTTTTGCGATCGCTTCGTAAAGTAAGAGCAAAGAAAGTTGAAAATACTAAAAAATTTTTGTTTATCTCTGCATGCTGTAATTATAAAGCGTTTAAAATATATAGAAAAGAATTTGAAGATACTTTTGTGTTGCTGAGGATTCAATTGATATACAGGTTCACAAGAAAACGAAAACTCTCCCAATGTTGCTAAGTAATCGTAAATTAAACATCTCCGGTAGAGTTAAACGAAAGAGGATCTGTGTCAAATTATATCAAACAAAACTTTTTTTCTTAACGAGGTAAACTCTTCAAAAGAGAACTTGATTGTTTGAATAGTATATTCTTGAGAATTGCTCGAGGTTAAGTTTTCGATATAAAAAGGGATTATGTTTTCACCCACAAAACGATTTCGCTAAGAGGGTTTTCGTGTTTTGTAAATTCAATTGTTTACTTTAGATCAGCTGTCTCCTCCAATTGTCTTGTTCGAGTTGCCTTTTAACCAATGTCCAAGCCTCTTGTGATGTAACTCGATGCCCTTTAAATATGATCAGCCTTCCATTCTTTCAATTACGATTCGCTTGTGTACCGAATTACAGTTACACGCTTTTTTTATAAGAACCAGTAACTTTCGGCTCAGCCTGGGCTGTCCTTAATTTTTTGCCGATTTCAGCCTCAAATTGTTCATAATATGTGCCTTTTTTTTCTTGCTGTTTTAAAACAGCGAATAAGATGCCAGGAACAGTACCTGTAAAATGGCACTAAGAAGTATGTGTTTGTTATTGTCAATACAGTGTACGCGAACGTGACGAGCTTGCTTAGCACTCTTCCAGCGCCCGATGGCGGTGACAAAGCTAAATTCTGACAAGTTCTGTTTTCATGTACATCTCAATCAGTGTACAAGGATTAAATAAAGTTTCTAAATTTTTCTGATCCAAATTTCAGCCTGGTGATTGTACTTAGCTTAGTTTTCTTAATTTTTGGGCAAATCTCAGCCTGAGTGTTCTCATAAAGTTTATTCTTATAAAAAAATAGCGTGTAGTTGTTTTCAAAAATATTATCACTCTTCCGTTCTTTCAACTACGATTCGCTTGTGTACCGAACTGCAGTTGGGTTTTTTTTTAAGTATAGCTTTATCGATCCATCACCAGGGCTGTATTTAACGTCAAATGCCCCCCTCCCCTTAAATTTTGGACCGGAAGTTAATACAGTGAAAGCCTGCGAAGCAAGCGCAAAAGGGTAGGGGAAAGGTGGGGAGGGGGGGGGGGAGGGGGAACGTGGAAGAGAAAAACGGAAGAGAGGGACTGGGGACAGGAGAGAAGTTCCCTTCTCTTATTTCCAGTGTCTCTCTTTCGTTTTCTCCACTCTTCTCCCCGACCCACCTTTCCCCTTCCCTTTTGCGCTTGCTAGGCAGGGAGGGCAATTTTATACCCGTCCTAAATTTGAGTCTGACTACGGCCCAGATCTTCATTTCAATTGAGATTCGCTTGTGTACCGAATCCATTGCTGTTTTACAAGTCTAGTTTTTGGGCTGAGACGGAAACGCCATTGTATTCAATAGTTCCAAAACTTACCAACGCCCCTTTTCTTTGCAGTCTCGGCAAGCCTGAAACAAGTTCTTATCATGTTTTTGAAATGTGGCGATCTTTCAGCCGCAACGTTTTCAGATAAATCAGGTCAGAACTTAGAATATTTCACAAATCAAGTCAAAATAATTTTAAGATAATTCATGAACCAGATCAAAATATAATTTTAAAAGTCACTTCAAACTTTACAAGGAAACTTCCTTAATACAAAAAGATAAAATGAAATGTGTTGTTTTTGTTATCGGTGTTACAAAGGCCAAAAGCTGTGGGGGAAAACGCACAGTGCATCCAGCCAATCGTAGACTAAACATTTTCGGACATCTGTGTATAACATCCAATAGTGTTGATGAACAAGCTTTTTTGCTTTTGAAAAACCTAAAATTCGCTTTATGAATTGATGAATAAAATTTAACAAGGTCACAGTTATCGAAGAAGGGTTAATTAAAAACTAGGATACTTAATTTAACATATAAGTATTCCCCATTATCTTTACAAATAACCATGGAAAAGCAATTGTTAAGTTATAAACATTGCTAAGGAAACAGCTGCACTATGCAGTACCAAATTAAATGCAGCCTTCGACTCCTGTATTCAGAATCGTTTCTATCGTATATAAATTAGCCATCCAAATTTTACTTTGTTCGCCAGTATTCTGTTTACCGAATCAAACATCACCCAAAGTGACGGGTTCGCATTTTTTCAAAAACAGACGGTTGTCTAGATGTTAGGAAAAGTCTTTGAACTTGTATTAACCTAGATATACTCAGATTAACAATACAGTATAACTACACTTGTCCAAAATGTGTTCACACGAAACGAAGGGTAAGTTAGATGTTAAGAAAAGCATTTGACGTATGCAGATACACGCTGATTCACAATATGTACAGTAATTAAGAATTTTCAAAATTCAGTGGAACGTATACAAACATAGTCGGATTCAAAATATTTCCAAAATTAAATTATATGAAGCAGGTCCTTTGAGCATACACAGACTCACTCTGATTCACAATAAAGTAATTTAATATCTTCCAATTGGTTCAGATAAAAGAGAACGTCAGTTAGATATTGAGAATAGTCTTTGAATGTATACGGGTCTATTGCCGTCATTTACAATACAGTAATTAAATATATCCGAAAAAAAGAAAAAATAGCACTCCAAAAAGGAAGCCTTACAAAACGTCAAAATTGGCTTTACCAGGCCAAATGGTAGACACTCTTATCAAAATAAAAAACCGTTGTTAAGGAAAACAAAGATCCAAACGTTTTTAAATGATAAAGGTCTGTAATAATCCATCTAAAACTCCATAATTCGACAATGTTCGAGATGCGGTCACAGAAATTCTTCAAACCCGTACTACGATTCTGATTGGCTTATCGGTATGGAACCCAGCCTCTGAGACTGCGTAGTTGGACAAAATAACATTACAATGGGTACAAACGATTCTTTACACCCATGCACGAGTTATTGCAGTATTAGTATAAAGACATGTAATCTTATATTTCCTTGTACAGCATTAAAAAAAGCAATTTTACGGTATGGTTGCAAAAACTTCAAGGACTCTACTACACAGAATATGTTGAGAATCAAAACTATTTTTGATATGGAATTTTGAAGCACAATTCTGCCTTAAATCTTGCAAACCTCACGAGTGGCTTCACTTCAAAGATGATTAGAACTGAATAAAGTTTAGTTAGATGTAAACTCAGAGTCAGTTTACCATTGTTTTACATTTTGGTCATAACATCAGTTCTATGAACATTTTTATTATTGTGGTGAATTCTTGATCATCAAACTTGCGCGCGGATTTTCTGCGTCACAATTATAACCAATAAGTTAAATGGTATAAAGTAATTACAACATTTCGTTCCGTGTTTAATCAGCAATAAACTATGGATTATTTTGAGCTACAGTCTTTCAACGAGGGTATGAAACAAGCAAAGAATGGTATAGAGAACTTCAAATCCGAACTGGTAAGAAAAACGATTAATCGTTCAAGATGAAGATCGTCTCGGGCCGCCACCTCTACTTTTCTGTTTTACTGATAGCAACAATGCTTTATTTACACTCGTTTGGCAATTTTAAATTTACAAAGTTTGAAAATGAAACAGTAAGAATGCTACCGCTCCGGCAGATCTAGAAAAGTCAGGAAATGCTAACTAAGTCTGGAGTCCGATTCAGAACAATGCTTAAAAAATGTGTTTGCGTTTGTTCTAAATACTGCTTTATCTGTTTAACCTTGTCACTTAAAACTGTACCTGGCGCTCAGCGTAAGGTTGTGAAATTACAAGCAATGAAAGTGACGTCAAAATCATAATCAGAGAAATGTATATTTCAAAATTGCAGACGGAAAGTTCAAAGCCCTGAATTATACTTCAACCTTCTGTTACTAGCTCTCGGTGACGAAAACGAAATAGCTCAAACTTACACCAGCTTGAAACATCTCTTTCACCCTCTGTTTTAAAATTTTGGAAAAAAGATTGTTTTAATACAACTCCTTTGTCTGTTATGCATGGATTTATAATCTGAACATTTGAAAGGAAAGAAACTATGGAATAAATCAGGGTTATTAACCGACTTGCCATCTTCAAAATGCTCAATAATGTCATGACGTTTTTGCTAGTCTATGTTGGATTAATTACGTTACTCGCTCAGTTTAAAGGGAAGATAAACCAATTGATTTAAATGGCTTCCCATACGGCAATCATGTAAAACAGTTAGGTATTACATTTAAAGATTTTTAGTTCTATTAATTTTACTATTGTATACCAATTTGTACTGATGATTTTACTGTGGTGAAAAAAAGATTATAAAATCTTGTCATCGAACCCCACTGGGGTCAGAGATTTTTTTCTTTCTCCGTGTGCGCTCGTTACCTTTCAAGGCAAACACTCAGAAGGTATTGTTAAGGATATTTATTAAAGCACTTTAACTTATCACATTAAAACATTTTATATATTTAACTAATGGTTGGCGAAACTCTCAACTTAGATACCTTTATCTTCAACCAGCTCTTTCTGAGGTAATTATTGAAGTGCACTATGAGGAAACATAATAATTTGGTAAACCCGAAAGACAGCCCAAATCAATCTCTTAAGAAGTGACCCCAATCGTTGGTGACAAAATTTAACCCTTGGTTAGAGCTAACTATCTTTCAAACAACCAAACCCTGGTGGGCAGGGTTCCTGCAGCTAACACCTGATCAAATTTGAGACCCTTTTAAGACCTTTTTAAGAACTTGCATAAAATATTTAAGAGCGACATCCGCATACCTATGATTCGACAACGACGAAGAAAGACGGCCGTTTTTCAAAAATATTTTTCTTGTGCACCGCTAAAAAATTCGGCTGACAAGATATAAAAACTATTTTTGAGAAAAAAATTAAGAACTTTTTAATACCTAGTGAATAAATTTCGGAAATTTAAGACATTTTCAAGGCCTTAAAAAGCAAAATCAAAATTCTTAAGACCCTGCGGGAACCCTGGGTGGGTAACCGGAAACACCCCAGTCAATGTCGTGTCCCGTCTTCATGGTTGTTCGGCAATGTCTTTTGTTGGCTCTTCTTTTGTATTCGCCTTGTTACATTCCGTCTGTTGTGTTATTAAATTTCGCACATATTATGGTTTTTACATGTGGTATGCTGATGTGCTCTTTAAGTATCCCAAGATATCTTCAACGCCTTAGAAAGGAAATGGGCGCACACGGAAAAGGAGAAAAATATCGGCCCGTGGCGCTTTCACAATCTTTCTCCCGGTAGATCCGATTTTTTCTTTTATTTTCTTTTTCAGACCGAAATCAGGGATCTGAGTGTTAGCACAAGTCTCCAGATTGAGAACGTACGGTTGCTAAGCGACACCATGAAGTCTTGGTTGCATCAGGTTGTTAGAGAATACTCTACTGCTGTTGCTAAGAAACGCAAAGACAAAACATCCTTAATCAACAGAAGCGAAGACATTTATTGAAAGTAACGTTACTTGCGACAGTTATTAAGAATTGACCTTAATATTTACCTCTGTAAAAAACGTTTTTTGTTCAGCATGTAAGGATCTTCTCAATTTGCGGTATTTTTTGAAAAAAATGGCATGAACAATTATCTCAAAGCATATGCAAGGTAAATCTTTAGTACCGTATACATGTTTTAAAGAACATTTTTTTTAATAAGAATGGAGTAACTGAAAAAATGCAGAATTTTAGAAACATGCTTGGGACAAGCTGAAGATGAACTTCTTCTTTACGTCCTGTATTCAATAGGTAATTTTTGATTTTTTTGTTTAAGTGTAAAACAATGCCCATCGCCTGAAAACCTTGTAAAGGCAATTACTAGTGACTCTTGTGCACCTTTTAAGAAAACACTGAGCTAAATGGTTTATTGTTCCCAGTATACTATACAAATTGTTAGATTTCTTTGTGTGAACTAACAGTGCTAATCATTTAATATGTCAACATTCGATTGAACAGTTGCAAGGACTCAGTATTTATTATGTAGAACAGGTCAGACAGCAGAACAGTGTAGGCTGTTTTTTTTATTACATGACGCAAGATATTTTATACACAACGCAACAACAGCCTGTACTTCACGAGGTTCTCAATACCAAGGCTAATTTTTTCTTAGACCAAAACACAGAAAAGCCAGATAGTTTCTGTATTTACTCAAGAAACGGTGCTTATGAACAAATGCTACACACGACAGCCAAAATACGACGTAAAAGTTACGCCCCTGAACATCTACCTCAACTTTAACAACAATGTCAAGCTTTTTTGAGGTACTTGAGCACCAGAGGTACTTTTAAAAACGCTTTTTCTTTTTCAGTGTGAGGAAGAGACTCAAATTGGAAAGTTTTAGTACAATTTAATTTAAGAACTTTAATTTGCACAAGATCTGTTTTTATAACCTGCTTAGTACGAGAGCTTCAAAGTTTTCCAATAATGTAGTTCGGTTCTCAGAGTCGAAAAAAATGGAACCCTCGAAGAAGTTCAATCTTATTCAGGCAGCAGGTCGTCACCAAGCTCTTCGTCCGCAAACTCGTCGTCTTGAGCTTGTCCCCGCCTAGCCGCTGTCTTGGGTCTCGCGGGCGCCTCGCCCAGTGGATCAGAGTATGTCGCATCTAAAAATGGACAAGTGGAAGCAAGCATTTAGAGTAATGGGAAATATGAAACTCTGTGACAGAAGAATGATGCATGGCTTTAGTTTTGCTATCATAGCATAGGGAAATTGAGAGAAATGCAGGAAAGTATGAGTCTTTTTGACGACCAAAAGATTACCTCTCCCAAATGCGACAATTGGTCTATTTTCTTTTTGGTCAAAAACTGAACTTGTCTACCAAATTTGCAACTCTACAAAGCCACAGGTGTCCCAAAATACGAAAGTCTACGAAAAGACCGTTCTCGACTCTACTTGTAAGGGTAATTAAGTGAATGGTCACTTAATGGGTTTTTATCAACTCGGGTTGGAATGTTAAAGCGAACGTTAGCACCAGTATCTTCTACTCTTCGAGACAAACAAAATGAATGGTCATTTCATGGATTTTCTTCAACTGGCTCAAAAGTTAGAACGAACAACATCATTTCTACTCTTCAAGACAAACAAAATGAATGGTAATTTTACGGGTTTTCTTCAACTAGTTCAAAAGTTAGAAAGAATAACACCAATCATTTTTAATCCTCAAGGCAAACAAAATAAATAGTCATTTTATTTGTTTTTATCATTTGGTTCCAAAAACTAGTCAAAACTGACTTCAGCAGTGCAGTAGGCCGGTTAATTGTCAAACTACACCGGCGAACGGCGAAATAGGCATCTTGCTGTACTCTAAATGCCCTTCAAAATGTCTTAGAAAAAGCTTTGTCGGGACTTTACAATCCAAAAATAGATTTTAAAGCCGTTTTTTTCTCAGTTGCACCTCACACTTCAGAACATAACAACAACCCAGAACAAGAGTTACACAAACACTGACCAACTTCCTTAGAGGCGCCGAAGGAAGAGAAGCCATCACCGCTGTCCGTATTGTCCGACACGATAGGTCTGTTCCGCGTGCTGGCCGAGCCGCGGGGATTTCCACTTCCGGTACGGCTCCCGCCACTACGACCAGAGTCTGGGTTTATGGAGAAAAGTGAATGAACAAGAAGCTAACAAACACCTTTATTAGCCGAGTGCGAGGCATATACGATAAGATAGATAAGAAATTCTGATTCAAAATATAATCAAAGTTCAGAGACAAACTTTCTCCGTACGTGGAGTTCTAAACGCTAAATTACTGAAAGCGAAACAATTAACCTTTATAAGACTTTCCTAAACACCTTTCTTCACACATAATCAAACTCGTTAAGGTTTTTAAAGGAATCTAAACTCTTAAAAAACAAACTTGGATTGGCTGATTTTAAGTCTGATGGCTCGAACCGATTGCGCAACTGAGGCGCTCCTGCTCGCTATGCCAATATCACTCAGAGTCTGGCATATACCAAAGTGTACTCAACCATTGTGTAATCTGTTGGTCCAAGAAGTTATCCGGCCCTGGCCCAGAAAAACCTCCTTTAATACTTTATACCGACTTGCTGACCCCCCTAGCCCACTCTTTATCACTGTCAGTACTGTTGGTCCCTGACTCTGCTGACCCCCCTGGCCCACTACTTACCACTGTCAGCACTGTTGGTCCGTGATCCAGCTGACCCCCCTGGTCTTGGACCACTTCTACCGCTGCCTTTGCGCCCACTACTTGCTCGCTGCAAGTGAAAGACAGTTTTATATAAAAAATATTTTCAAGTATTAGGATTCACTGAGAAATTGGTTGAAACTTCAGCGGATATTGAGACCCTAAATCATTTGTCACGCAGCTTTGGGCGGACGCCAAGTGGAACCAAGCTGATCGACAAAGCTACGCAAAGCAAAGCAAGAAAGCGACTACGAGACAAGCTTAAACCAGCATGACAAAAAAATGAAGTGATCAATTTGTTGGGATGATGTGAGAAAGTTAAAGTGAAAAGAAGAGAGAAATTATGACAAAATTGGAAAATAGAAAAAACAGAAGGAAAAGAAGAAAAACTTAAACTAAAGCAAAGAAAAAAGATAAAGGAAGAAAACAGTAACGTTCTTATAAATATGTATATCGAAATGGCAAGTAAGCACATGAACGAATAGAAGCATTGGAAAGAAACCGAAATGACTGGGAAGGAAAGAAAGGGGAAGGAATGAAAGAATAGGAAGGTAGGAGAACAAACGAAAGGGACAGTAAGGAAGGCTTGGAAGGCAGGATGAGTGAGAAAGAAAAAGAAAGGAATGTCGGAGTTATTTGTATTGCAGCTGTAGTCCTGTCGCCACGCAGAAAATCTCAAATACAACTAAATTAAAACGCAGGTGACCGGTTTCTTACCTGTTGCTTGAGTTCTCTCGCTTTTTCAGCTTTTTTTAGTTTAACCGCGTAATCTTGCACCTCTTTCAACCCGAGGTCCGTACAGATTCTCACCAGAAACTTTAGACCTACGAAATAAACACTAAGTATTACTTAACATTCGTTCGCTAAAAAAGATTGTGATCTGGGGAATCGAGACTTGACTAGACGTCTCTGATGAGTGAGTAATACACGGGACTCTTGTGTAACTTATTCAGAACTGTGGAACAAGTGAAGTTCTCAAAATAAATTTGCGTTTTCGAGTTCGTCTGATAAGGTACTGATGATTCCGATTAGAGATAAGCGGTAAATTACAAAACGGAAGGGTAAAAAAGCATTTTTTAAAGACTTTTCCCAGAATGCGTGAGCGTTCGTAAATCCTGATTCGCACTTGTGGAATAAGAACAAATACAAGAAATTTAGAAATAAAAGTAAAAGACAAATCAGTAAATGCAGATGTGAACTTTTTCTTTGCTACTTAAATGTCGTATGCTTGTGCTATGGTTTAGCACACAATTTGTAGCAACTACCATACATACATTCAACGTTCTCAGGAAACTTGTGATGAATTCGTTTGTACGTCTCCAAAGCCTGTTGATAATTACCTGCAACGTATAAAATAACTCAACGGTCACACGTACTGTAAACTACAAATTTAAGAATTCTCTATAACTAGTCTGAAACATTTAATCACGCTGCAGATAATCTTTTACTGCAAGTAACCAGCTTTCGTTTGTTTTTAAAAAAAAAATTCTTGTTTCAGAAAGTAGATGAGCCAAACCACTGGCACTGCCGAACTTCGATTGTTGTGTCACACACAAATCACTCGACTATCTTCAAAGTTCTCAAATTCAGTTCACCCAATGGCTACGTAAGCTTGATGCACTGTAAAACCATTCGTGTAAATTAATTCCAAACTAAACTCAAAAGCTTTAATGCATAAGATTGCTACCACTTGTCATTATTGTTATAACTACCAATTCATTCTCAACTTACCTTTTCTTCTGTAACAACTGGCGAACATTAGCTACCTCTTGACCTCATTCATTCAACCTACCACTTCTGTAACAACTGGCTATCAGTAGCAACCACTTGACCTCATTTATTCAACTTACCACTTCTGTAACAACTGGCTATCATTAGCTGTCACTTGACTACATTCATTCAACTTACCACTTCTGTAACAACTGGCTATCGTTAGCTGTCACTTGACCTCATTCTTTCAACTTACCACTTATTTTGCTCATTCAAGTTACCACTTATTCTGCAACAACTGGCTATCATTGCCAGCCACCCGACCTCATTCATTCAACCTACCTCTTCTGTAACAACTGGCTATCAGTAGCAACCACTTGACCTCATTTATTCAACTTACCACTTCTGTAACAACTGGCTA
>JAOBRG010228872.1:0-16047 GCA_027574985.1 Umimayanthus nakama | reverse complement strand
TCTTTCAACTTACCACTTATTTTGCTCATTCAAGTTACCACTTATTCTGCAACAACTGGCTATCATTGCCAGCCACCTGACCTCATTCATTCAACTTATTACTTTTTCTGTAACAACTGGCTATCATTAGCTGCCGCTTGACTTCATTTATTCAACTTACCACTTCTGTAACAACTGGCTATCATTAGCTGTCACTTGACTGCATTCATTCAACTTACCACTTCTGTAACAACTGCCTATCATTAGCTGCCACTTGACCTCATTCTTTCAACTTACCACTTATTTTGCTCATTCAAGTTACCATTTATTCTGCAACAACTGGCTATCATTGCCAGCCACTTGACCTCATTCATTCAACTTACCACTTCTTCTGTAACAACTGGCTATCATTAACTGCCACTTTACTTCATTTGGTCTGTAAGCAAAACACATGCATGAGATTTTATCAAATACATCGGATTCTAAGATAGATCCAACGAAGTGGGCCCAGCCTTGGCGCAGTTATCGTTCTAACACACAAATAGGCCTTACCACGTTTGCATGATACACGCTTTAATAAGAATAATTTTGCAAGAACGAGGCTCAAAATGGCCAAATCGTAAGAACAAGCAGTCAGGCAGAGGCTGAAAAACTATGGAAATTTTTCAAGTAAAACTTGGTTGAAACTGAGCGAAGACTTTCGTTTCCAAATGCTTTGTTTCTATTTTTTCTTCAATCCAAATTAAAGAAAAGGCTGAAATCGCCAAACAACTAAGAAAAGTGGGCCTTAGCAAGTTTTACTGGTTCTAATAAAAGAGCGTAACGAAAAGTTGAAGATCTTCTAAAGCCATGCAAATGGAAAGAGAAAGACAAAAAATTTTAAGCAGCGAAATGATTCAGGAGTTTATCTGATGAATGGGACATTCGCGAGCTTTAACAAAACAACATTAAAAAAAACCCAGAGAATGTATAGCGAATTTCCATTTGACGCGCAAGGGTGCACCCGAATATACATACCGTGATAAAGGTTTTATCAGTCACGGGTATGCATTAAACCTGTACGAAAAGAAGCAAGAGTGCCTGTTTTACAGCCTATTGGGTGAGTGTATTCTGCATTCGCAAGTGCGTTTGGCTGTGTCAGGGTGGTTCCTTTGTTTACACCAGGGTTGCCACTATTAACTGGATGTGAAATTCTAAGACTTTTCCAGGGCCTTTTCAAGCAAAGTCAAGAATCTTCTGTACCAAGTAAAACATAATATATCAAAAAGCTTCATTATTCTGTAAATCATTTCACAAATGAGGTTTACAAGATCTGCTTCTGGGGAAAAATCGAGCCTTCTTTTTTGTTTTCAAACATTCCGGCTTATATGAAGGTATTACGTCTAGCTGTGACAAATACCTCATTTTGATTATTTTTTGAAGTTGAAGATGAAAACGTTTCCCCATTTCAGGATTTCAAGGCCTGCAACACAAATTCAAGGAATTTCCAGGACCTGGAATTTTTTTTTTGCCAATTCCAGGAATTTTCAAGATTTTTAAGGGGCGTGGCCCATGTTGTTTACACAAAAAGACTTACTGTATAACAGATGCTCTCTCGAAGTAATGTATAGCTTTTTCACAGAACTGCGAGTCGATGTAGTAAGCACCCAGCCAAGAGATGATCTCGATGTTCGATGGGAAATATCTGTACGACTAAACGATAACATGTTTATTAATTTTAACAGGAAATAATATTCATTTGCAAATACTAGCTGGCATAAAAGAAATGTGTTGAGGCTAGAACCCAGCCATGATACGGTCTTGGTGTTTGAGGGGGAAAATCCCTACGACTAAACGAGCAGCCTTTGTTGTTCCAAAAGGATTTGCTCTTGCTTGATATAATTGTAGTGTAACGTCTTTCAAACCCGTCCACGAGACAATCTCGTTGTTTTAGGGGAAATATCTGTGCGACTAAACGAGAACTATTTTACAATTCAATAGGATACAATATTTCTAGCTCTTGCTTGACACAATTGTAATCAGTAGTGCACAGTTTTAACATAACATAGATGTTTGAGGCGAAACTGACTGCTTGTACGACCAAAAGAGAGCACCCATCTTCTCAACAATATTCCTGAAAAGTTTGGTTTGGTAATAAGAGTGAACCAATCAGAGTATTAGAATTTTATTTTGAACCAATCAGAACTCGGCAAGTTTACCCGGATGAGTTGCAAAGTTCTTCCAACCCGTTTATTAGGCCGCTTGTCATTTGTCCGGTCTGGTCGGCCCGATCAATCAGTGATAAAGTTGAACACAGGAGTTCTCAGAATTGGTTCTGGCCATAACAGTCCTCAGGACTCCTGCTCATGGTTCAGAGCCGCTCAGTTGTCCCGTTCTGGTCGGCCAAAGCGCAGGAATTTGGAGAGTTGTGGCGGGAAAAATGTGCGCGCGCCTTGAACCTTTCCACTTAAACTGATCAGAACCAGTTTTTTTTTTAAAACAGAGAGAATAGTTAGGAGAACTTTTAAAAGGCCTAAGTACCTTGAGGCAGAGACTCGCCCATACTCGCACACCTTCTGCCTTCAGATTTCCCTTAACTTACTTAACCTGGCTTTAGGTAGCGACGAGATAAGGCAAGTTTCTGCCCAAGAGTAGGCGTAATTTAGGGGATAAAAGGGTAAAACTTAGGAACAGAAAATATTGACAATACCTCGTAGTGATATTGGAACGCTTGTGACTTGTCCTGTTCTCCATCGTATATCTCCCCCAGTCTCGACAACACGGCGGGGTCCGTAGGCACTGTTGAAACCAGCTGCATGTACCTAGCGAAACACATATATGTTATTCATGTTATTTCTAATTCATAGCTTTATTTTCCAGTGTGCTTGGCAAAGAAAGGTTGTATGAAGTGACGGGTGGTGGGGGGTGGGGTGGATTTGAGACGCAAATGAGCACTTCCCGTGGGGCTCTAGGTCCCCCATAATTGTTAACGGGATTACCGCAGCTAGCAACTGATAAAAGTAAAAACCTTTTTAATATATCCGAATTTGGAAAATGTAACAATTGTTTTTTCTTCAAACACATAATCAAAAGCTTCAATACACGCTAAACTTATGTGACTTGCAACTTCCGTTCTGTCATGCAGCAATATTCTTAGCTAAAATAAGGAAAGTAAACAAGCATCTTCTACGTGCCGGCAAACGATCTTCCAAACTTGATCATGAGAAACAATAATTTTGAACAAAATTTGAGACCTTTCAAGTTCTCAAAGCTAAATTTTGGCAAATTTTAAGGCCTCAAAATACAAGATTCAAAAACAAGAGTAAGATATTTATGGTGCGTTCATTTGATCCTATGCCGGAAAAGAAAAATTTTCCGGATTTTTCTGGAAGACTGAATATCGTGAAGCCAAAAAACGAGTTTTCTGGTTTTCGAAAAAAGCCCACGCGCAGAGTTTTACCTTTCTGGATTATTCTCATTTTTCTGCTTCCCGGAGCAGAAAGCCAAGACAATATTTCAGGTTCTCCGGAATGGAAATACCGAGTCAATCGAACGGACTTTGCAAATTTTCCAAGAATTCCTTTTCCCGGAGAGTCAAACGAACGCACCAATAGACGAAATGCAAAAATTCTCCCAACTCATTGATGTATACATATTGGGACAGGTAATGAGATTCTAGCTTACCACTCTGTAGCTTGGTTCATGTCCTCCAGGTGTTCGTACCTGGTGTTCAACAAGTGAAATCAAGGAAAACTAACATCGCAATATAAGGTGAAATGGCCAACGAATACTAATCATAATCTTTTATTAGAAAAACTTTCATCACAATACAGTGGTTTTCAGAAAGGTCCTATCTAAGATTAAAAAGTTGCAGTAAGGAGCGCGCCATCAGATCTTCGGAGAGAAGGGTGTGGGCAGATTTTTGTCCAGGATTTTTTTTTGGTAGCTTTGGGGCTGCAAGGTTTTCTTGGCTATTTAAGATAGCCAGGATATTTTCTAACTGGTCCCGTTTTTGAATTTGCATTATCTTCTCCTTACACTTTAGTCTTGCACGATTTTTTTTGATAATTGTCCACCCCCTTCTCGGAGACCTGGCTGTCCGCTCCTAATATTAGGAGGTATTGTTGTTCGTTGTTGTTTTAATAGAACGTTCAAGCAAAACATTCTATAGTGTTTACAGTCAACGAAAGTGACACGACAGTTGTAACCAGAAGAGTCATTCACAGTATAGGAATTTTGATCAACTGGAAAACAAACGTCAGTGAAGACGGCTGTTCCTTTTTTAACATCTTGTTTTTTTCTTTTTTACTGTATAACTCATTCGTTCCTTTGGCTCTCTGCGTAGAGCCTTAAGGTGTGTGAGCGTGAAACATTAGAAACTTAAATTGAAGTAATTCATGTTTTGTTGTTCAAGTTTTCTAAATAACCACAAAAATAAGCCTTTCACGTTCTGTTTACTGAGGAAGACGATGGAAAGGAGGCAAGCTAGTTGCATTCCTACGTGAAGTGATTATACTCTGCAGTTACGTCTGTCATTTTGTAACGCTCTCGTTGACACTCCAGTGGCATAAGTAACCTAATTGCGGACGGCAAGCTCAAAAACCTGAATGAAAACTTATCGGTGAAGAAAATGAAATAGCTCTAACTTACAATGAAAAAAAATCTTTTGGACCTATTATTTGATATTTGGAAAGGGCACTGTGATGCAACTTTTTTTTTAAGGAATTTTGAACGAGAGAGACTTGCCGACGTGCCGTCGTCTTCTAAATGCTCAAATATTAAAGTCTCGAAGTTTTCCTTAAACTTCACTGCAACCACGCGTGCTCTCTTATATAACTAATGCTTAATTATAATGAGATACCTTTCTCAAATCTATAAAGCTGATATGAGTAAAACCTGCCTCCTCTATTTCAGCAAGTGCTGTAATGCTTTATACTAACACTAATCAATTCCTTCTGAACTAACAAAATCTTTGATGTAATTTTAGTGACCTTTTTTAAATTTCTTTTCCTGTTCATATTGGTTTTAAAAAAATTGTAAACTTGTTTTGTTTTCCCTGCCTCGACTAGGTCTACCTATCTGCAGGGTAAACCATATTACTGTAACAAAATCATATAAGAAAAGAATAAATGTTGTTGTTGTCGAGTAGGCACGTGAAAGGATACAGAGTGGCAATCTGGAACAGTACTTGAGGGTGATTCCTGAGTATCGCGTGTAGTTTGTGAAAACAATCGAGTGCATCCTCGTACTGCTCCAGTTTCTTGAAAACAAGCCCTTTGTTGTGGGAAAAGGGACAAGGTTTAATGATCATAACTACAACCATAATCATAACCAGGCCTTTATTTAGTAGCAAGAGAAATAAGGTTTAGGGTTCAAAAAGGCCGCAGAAAGTTTAAGCAACTTGCAGGGGAGTTTTGTTTCCGCAATAAAGTTTAAGATTAGGAATCGGCGAAATTGTTATTTTCAATGCGTAAATTTTGCTTGTAAAACCAACATTTTCGCTTTTTAATAGCACTTTTATTCATTGGCGAGAGGAGTTGAGTCTGGTTTACTCAGCACAAACAAAGTAAAGTTTGTTTTTTTCATAAGAATCATAGATGCCAGGGACGTTAAGCCGTTGATCTAGTCTCTCAACGTTCTATCGGGGGACTTAAAAGAGCCCACACACTTGACGACAAGAGTAAGCTAATGCCGGTGTTGTGTACTGTTACTTCCTCGCCTACAATGGGAGCCAGGCCTAGAAGGGACCACGTGACCTATTGCCTGCGCTTCCGCTGAGCACCATACTCAGCAACTGTTGTAAATAAAATAAATACAACATCCAAGTATCGATTCAATTTAGAACACCACATACCCAGGTTATACAAGGCTTCTGTACAAGATGCCTCGACGTTGTACGCTTCGTGGTAGAATTCCCTGGCTTTCTCGTACTCTCCTTGAGCAAAAAGACAGTTTCCTTTGTTTACCAGCGCTGGAAACAACATTAACGAAAAAGTTAACATGATTGGAGGTTGGCAAGGTTGGCACAGTTAGTGGGTCTCTGACTGCCAAGGTTCAAGAAGGTCCTGGGTTCGATCCCGACCTGGTCGAGGATTTAAATTTGGGTAACCTTTCACTACACCGTCCGTGAACGGGGACGTTAGTCTATTCTTAGTCTCACCTCCCCCCTCCCACAAACAAAGGGCTTGCTGTAAAATGCATGGAAAAAGCTAATTGAATTAAAAATTAGCTAAAACCGTGTCAGTCTTTTCCGGTCATTTCAGTTTAGCTTGTTTTTCTTTCAAGAAAACGACTTTCACCTATTGTCTAAACTAGTTAGCACACATGTTCGACACTCTTGGATATCGCGTTGCCTCAAAGATCAAGTATCTTCTGAATATTCAAAGTGAATTTAATAAATATATCGTGTTGCTGAAGCTCACCAGCAGGGTTATAGCGGTCTGCTTGCATAGCAACCTCGGCGTACTTGTCTGCTTGAGGGATTTCATTCTCCTGTGGACGAAACAAAAGAACTCGTTGAGCTCAGCAAGAGACGGAAACTTGAATGAAATCAAATTCTTACACCTTCTGTTGTCTGGTAGTACGTTCCATGCCCTGGAAGAACTGTCAAAGACAACAGAAGTGACGCGAAAACTTTTCTTTCAAATCTTTCTTACAGCTTCCACGACTGAGTCGACATTTTATAGGCAAAACATCAAGACTTATTTGAGCATGCTAAGAAAAGCAGCAAAGCGGCGGGCCTCATAATTCCGAAGTCAAGTGTTTCTTCCAAACACTTAGATTATGAAATTCTTGAAAAACTAAGGAGTTTTAATACTATGTTCTTTACAAATTTTAAAATAACGGGCGCAAGAGATATTTCAATCGAAAGTTTGTGCTTTTTTTCATTACCGAGAGCTATTTCAGTCTTGAAATCTACAAAAAAAATTCTGATTTAAGTTTTTACGTCACTTCTTATGACTGCAAGCCAAGTTTACAGCACACAACAGTCAACAAACTTACCAGGTAGTACAAAAAGGTTATTGAAGAATTCCAACATATTTAACAGGTAGTACAAGAAAGTTTCTTGAGGAATTCCAACAAACTTGCCAGATAATACAGGAAAAGTTCTTGAGGAATTCCAACAAACTTGCAAGGCAGTACAAGAAAGGCTCTAGAAGAATTCCAACAAACTTACCAGATAGTATAAGAAAGGTTCTTGGGGAATTCGAGCAAACTTACCAGGTAGTACAAGAAAGACAGGTTGGTTGCAGCAGTCGATAACACTTTCGAATCCTTCTTCTCAAAGGCTTTCAGGGTTTCGATTGCCTACGAATTAGAATCCAATTTCTGCGTGAGAAACATTTTTAAATTGTATATAGTTAAGTAATCTTTTGGAACAGTGAATTACAGTGGAACCCCGGTTTAACGATATAGTTATCTTGTGGAACAGTGAATTACAGTGGAACCCCGGTTTAACAATATAGTTATCTTGTGGAACAGTGAATTACAGTGGAACCCCGGTTTAACGATATGCCAAGGGAGCAGTAAAATTATATCGTTAAACCGGGAACATTATTTTACTGGGATTCTGCCCCCATAAATTTTACTGTAACTTTTGCTGAGTGGGCAAAAGATTGTTGATCGTTATACCGGGAATATCGTTAAACGAAGACCGTTAAACCGGGGTTCCTCTGTATATGTTTGTTGTTCCAGTTTATTCGGTGTAATTAAACATTTATTAATTGTATTTATTCATGTGTTTCTCATGCACACGCACAAACACATTCATACGCACACACCAGCGTACCTTGGGCAGGTCTTTTTGTTTGAGATAAGCTATAGCCTTGGTAATTTCCAGTTCGTTGGCAAGCTCCACATACGGAGAGGTTTTCACACACTCTATGCACCTGTGGAAAAAGCATTATCAAATGGAGGTTAAGTGAAGATATAAGCAAAATTTTCCGCAACTAATCGCGCAGCAGTGTGGAGTTGAATAATAAAACATGTTGTTGTATGACTTTTTTATATTATTCAACAACTATTCACCATAGCACAGGGACTCCCTACACCAGCTATGTTGCCACGCAACAAACTAAGTGGCAAGATGGAACAAGACAAAACCAGCATTCCTAAATTTGTCTTTTTCTTTCTTATTCAAACTTCAAGTGTTATCATTTTCACGCCTCCTTAGTTTCGCGCAGTTGAAGCTTTAGGAAGGTAAAGTTGTCAAAACGCCAGTTCCATCGCAAGATAATGAGAATACTGGTTATTCTAAATAACCTTTAAGTTTAATTACTATACGATGTTGGGCTATAGCGAGTCATTTTTATTTCTTGATTGACTTGATGAAACCAAATACTGAGAAACAACGACATGTCATCTTACCAGTCAAAACCGAGGGCAAATGAATTCTCAATGGACGGTGCAATGAGCTTTGCTGCACTCATGATGAATTTCTCCGCCTTTGCTTTCCTGCCAAAAACAAACATAAAGTCAGAAGGATATCTTGACAGGAAAAATAGAATAAGTAGAAGCAGATTTTTAATTATAACTTTTTGCTTTGTCAATTTTTAATTGTGGCCTTGCTTAATGACTACATGAACTCGAAAATATCTTCCAAATGTGCTCATATATACATGAATGCAATACTTTCAGTTGATTTAATGTGCACAAATTTGCACCTGAATGTGTGGAGAATTTAAAATGTCTATGACTTATCATTACTTGGTTAACCCCCAAACTGGCGAGACAAAGTTCATACTTCTCTTTCTCAATCTGCCTCAGCCTGTCATTTCTGATAACCTCCAGTATTAGAGCTTGCTGGGAATCATCCTGTGAGATTTGATTGTAATAAAGAGCCATTACGACATAAAAACAACCAGTGAACACGAAGAAAAAGAAGAAGTAGAAGAAGAGGAAGAAGAAGAAGGAGAAGTATGAGAAAAAGAAGAAGAAGAAGAAGAAGAAGAAGTACAAGAAAAAGAAGACGAAGAAGAAAAAGACGAAGAAGAAAAAGACGAAGAAGAAGAACAACAACAACAATGTCAAAAACAACTACAACAAGAATACTGCTGATGAAAATGACAAAAAGTGTTGAAAAATACCACTTATTGGTAGGTGATAATTATATAAAAGTATATAAAGGTTAGAGTCAAAAAAGAATTACTTGGCAAAACACTGCTTAGAAACATATTTTGACTGGCATTGGTCTCGTTACACGCTGACTTTATATACCTGAGAGCGGTTAATCAACTTAACGTGTTCTTGGCAGATTTTTTTAGGCACTTTTAAAATTTTCTGCCTGGATAAACTACAGTATATAAATTTATACATGCAAAAAGAAAAATAAGAGAAAATCCATTGATTCACCCATGAGAAATAGAAAAGACACAACTACAAGTAGTTGCTTTGTTTTCGAATGGTTCTAGGTGTTGTGCAAAGTTTCGAGTTTTTGCAACTGTTATTGTCGGATCAACCGTTTGAATAGTTCCTTTGTGCAACCACGTGAAGATTCGCGAACTGAAGGTAACCCCCTTTTAGTTTACAAGTATTTTTTATGAATCTCCACATAATACATACCCCTGAAGCAGTGTATTTATCCTCATCGTCAACACCCATGTTGACAGATAACAGTTTCTGGAATGTCTTCTTCATCTTATCACGGTCATTCAGAGCATAGTAACACAACAGAAGGTTGAAAGCCGCTTGAAATCCAGCCTTCTCTTCGACAATATGCTCAAACGATGTCACCGCGTCACTGTACTGACCCAGCTTCACAAACGAGATACCAATGTTCTGCATAATATGTATTCTGTGTTACAAAAAATGAACCAAAAGTTAGAGGAGTGAACAAATGCAAAATGAATGGTCAATTTATTGATTTTCCTCAACTGTTTCAAAAGTTCGAATCAATGCCACCAATCACTTCTACTCTTCAAACTAAGCACAATGAATGGTCATTTTATGGGTTTTCGTCAACTGGTTCAAATTTAGGACGAATAACACCAATCATTTCTACTCTTCAAGACAAACAAAATGAATGATCATTTATTGGCTTTTCGTCAGTTGGTTCAAAAGATAGTATGAATAACCCCAATCATTTCTTCTATTGAATGGACACTTGACGGTTTCAAACAACTGGTTCAAAAAAGAGTGAGAACGAAGAGCGGCAATCACTACTATTATTTAAAACAGACAAACCAAATGAAACTTCAAAAGTTTTCAACAAATGGTACAAAAGACAGAATTAACCACGCCGTCCTTTCATTTCTACTTTTCACGACAAGCAAAACGAAAGCATTTCTTGTTTTATGAGTAATCTAACCATCTGTTCAAATGTTGCGGTATTCTTCCAGGTTTTTGCAAGATCGTCTTACAAAGCGACGAGCAAAACCACTCCAGTTAAACCATGTACAGTTTTTAAGCTACTCCAATATAACTATTTGGGCTTTTTTCAGGAACAATTTGAACCTGGAAATGATTAACTACAAATGTCCTCACTGTCAGTGCACAAATTTGCATGATTTCAAATCGGCCGCCATGCCAGAAGCTACAAGATCTATGCAGGTCCCTGGACACCTAAAGAGGTTTTAAGATACTGCCGGCCTCCCCACCCTAGACACTAGCGAAAGCTAACCATTAGGATGAAATTGTCAAACTGTTAAGGAGTTTAAGTACAGGCTACCATTTCTCTCCCTACCTCATGTCTTTGTGGGTGTTGGGAACCTGGTCCAGAGCCATGCGGTACTGCTTAATGGCTTGGGGATACTTCTTCTGCTCAAAGTAGATATTTCCCATGTTTACACGAAGACGGCCTGCAGAAACACAAGACATGTGAATCATGAAACTTGATATCAATTGGCAAAGTTCCTTTTCTGAATTTGCTTATTCAGATATTTCTCATGTTTACACCATCGTAAATCTTTTTTGATATACTGTAATTCCCTTTCTGAGTTCGCTTGTTCAAAGTAGATTTTTCCCGTAATAACATGAAGACGGGCCGCAGAAACGCAAGACATGTGAACCATGAAAATGTTACTTGACAGAGTTTTTAAAATTTTCTCAGTTTGCTTGTTCAAAGAAAATATTCCCCATATTGACACAAGGACAGCATGCAGAAACACAAGACATATGAATTATGTCATTTGACAATGAAGTTCCTATTCTGAGTTTGCTTATTCAGATGTTCCCTACGTTAACACGAAGACGGCCTGCAGAAACACAATACATGTGAATTATAAAAATGTTACTTGACCAAGTTCCTTTTCTGAGTGTTCACTTTATATTCAAAGTAGATGTTTCCCACTTCAGTAATACGAAGACGGTCTGCAGAAACTTAAGACATGTGAATCATTAAAATGTTGCTTGACGAAGTTCCTTTCCTAAGCTCTATAGTTCAAAACGGTTTCAAACAAAACCGAGATTAGGAAACGGTTTCACTTGACCTCTAAACTAAAATAAGCGAACTAAATGGTGAGTTTTGATTGGTTCTGTGAACACTCTGCGAACGCGCGTGCCATCTTATTAGTTTTTGGAGCGCGTTCACTAAACGCCGTGTTTTTGTTTGTGTGGCGAACAAAATTCTATAACTGGTACATGTAGCTACCAAAGTTGCGTCTCAACAAATTGTGAATGAATGGTTAGTCCTTTATAGTTGAATAAACGAACAATTTGATTAAAAAACACCAAAGAATGGCAAATAAAACAAAAAAATAAACATGAAGCAAACGAGTTTCGCAAGACCAAACAAAAACGGTTCTTTTCATGTGTTTAAAGCGTCTTCAGTTACAATTAAATGTTTTGAGCAAACCTGCATTGCTGAACATTTTATTCTTGACGATAACTTGGTAGGTATTCAGTGCTTCAGCGTACATTTTGTTGGCATAGTACTGATTTGCAAGGTTGAAAAGAACCTACAAGAAAATGAAAAATATTAGTTTAGTAAAGTTTTATGCCACTGCATGATATTGCCAGTTCTCAGTGCTGGCCCACTCAACATACGCAGCACTATCGGTTGATTTTACTCCTTGTGCCGTACTGTCAGCAACTTGTCACAGTGCTCACTGTTACTTCACGAGTTGACCGTACTGTAACAGCGCTGTTAGATGACAGAATTGTAACCACACTGTCACTTGACAGCAGTGCAATAGGAATGCTAGTTGACAGTATTGTTACAGCATTGTCCGTTGACAGAACTGAAACAGCACTGTCGATTTACAGCACTGTCACAGCACTGTCACTTAACGTCATTGTAACAGCACTGTCAATTGGCAGCATTGAAGCAGCACTGTGACATCAGTCACTTGATGTTTTGTCATAGACAGTACACTGTTGATTGAAATCACTGTCACAATGATTCACTGGTATTTGCCAGAATTGTCAAAAAACTTGCACTGTCATTTGACAGGAATTTCACAGTACCAGATGTCAATTGATATAATAATTATTATTTATCACAGTAAGTACTGTCCTTAAAAGCATCATAACTGCATGTCACAGAACGGTCAGTTGTCATCAGATTTGGCTGTAACTGTCGTTAATACAAGACATGAACTCACAGAATACGTCAGGTCCAAGTTGATCTGTTCACTCAGTGATGTCTGCTCTCTCTGCCGGCACAATGAACGTTCTTTGCGACCTGCTTCTTTGGCTTTGTCAAGTGCCTAAGGGGGAATGGGGTTCACGGAAAAATAATGTAGTTAGTTAATATCTAGCACTCTTGATTGACAGCACTACAGTGTTCAACACTTGACATGTAGTTAACAGCATTTTCACAGTAACAAGGTCAAGTTGCATGCTTACAC
This sequence comes from Umimayanthus nakama, assembly GCA_027574985.1. NCBI lineage: Eukaryota > Metazoa > Cnidaria > Anthozoa > Zoantharia > Parazoanthidae > Umimayanthus > Umimayanthus nakama. The sequence continues at coordinate 3,304 of JAOBRG010228872.1, read as the reverse complement.
AACAAAATGACATGAGCTAAAACTAACACTGAACCTTTTGCACATGAAACTATGTTTGCTCCTAGTTTAAAGTTCAGTATTATGAAAAAAAAAACTTTGAGAAAAAAAACAAAGTTTAAGTTTAAAAGACAATTAACATTGACAGAAGAAGAAGAAGTACAGTTGAGTTCAAACTTACCACTTGCAATTCTCGTCGCTCATTGGCAAAGCAGCTTTCCTCAATCAATTGGTTTACTTTCTTTTCAAGTTGCTTTACTTTTTCTTCAGGACTGTAAAATGTATATAATTAGTGGGGGTGTCTCTGATTCTTGGCTTGATCATATTATGATTATCTACCAGGATCTCTTTCTTTATCTCACTGAGCATGAAAATGACAGACTGTGCAAAGGGTCACATAGTTGATCAGTCACATAGTTAATCCAAACAGAGCAGCTGCATTCTTTTTCTAATTAAATACCAAGTAAATACAACACACCAAGTGCTCTAAACATGACATGACCATTCGAAAATGGGTCCCCAAGTTCCGATTTCCCTTAAGAGAAAGACGCCCCAAAATCACTAACAGTACATGACGTTATTGTGTTTTAAATATTCCTTAATAAAATAGGCTGGGTTGAATCTGATCTAGATAAAAAATACAGTTAATATATAAATTTTAGTCTCAGTAATACCACAAAGTGAGGATAAGAAAAGGAACACAGACTACAGGTAATGTTGTAGCCAACAAGCAGTAAAATTCCAAATTATTTTTTAAAGGTACCTACCTGTCTTCACCCTTTGTTTCCAATGGAGGTGCTGGACCACGCCCCTGATTAAAGGGGTCAAATTGCACCCCTGCTGCCGCTCCTGCAAGTCAATCAATTGTGTTAGTTTTTTATTAATAACACCCTCCCCTCCCTATTCCATTGAACCATCTCACCTCTTGGTCCAGCTGATGAATATCCAGCTGCTCGCACTGCTGTCATTGGTCGAGCCTGAGTTGTGTCCTAAGTAAACACCATAAAATATGAAAGTCTGTTAAACAGAAATAAAATAGAAGGTAGTAAAAAATTTTGCAAGCACAAATCTGCACTTTACAGAACTTTGGAGAAAACTGTAGATGCCCAAATTTTTCCCATGCCTTGAAAAACGCAGCTAATCATAGGCCAGGATGCAATGGGTGGTATTCCATTCTACTTTCCTGTCATTATTGGCTTACAGCAGTTATGGGGGTCCTTTTGATGACTTCTCAAAAACTAGCACTAAATCTTTCCAACTCCTGCGAACCATTAATTACAAACATTTCTGATCATGTCCAGAAATTTTCCAATAATTTCCGAGCAATTCCAAAGATTTTCCAAAAATTGAAAAGCCATAAAACATCTGAAAATCATTTTGAACCAATTCTAAAGTTTTCAGAAAGTTTTCAAAGGTTTCCGAACACTTCTGAAGATTTCTGAAGATTTTCCAAACATTTAAAACCATTTTGAATTGTTTCTGATTTCTTTTAATCATTTTAGTTCCCCAAAAATGGTTTTGAAGAGTTTCCAAAGTTTTCTGAAACTCCTGGAGATTTCCGAGCTCTTTAGAAGATTAAGGCTTGGGTTAAAGTAGCTAGTATGCAATGCTTTCTTGTGGTTTACCGAGGAACATGCCACATGCCACTTGCATTTTCTTCATATACACACTCACCAAAAGGCTTGTGTGTATCTGGAAAATGCAAGGGACGCATGGCATATTCTACAGTATCTCACTCGAAAGCATCGCATAACTAGTATATCTTTGCAGAGTTCGGTACTGTGTTTCCCTACATTTCTTGCATTTCCAGAAATTTTCAAGACATACAGATACGTATTTTTTTTTTATCAAAGTGTTTAAAATAATGTGACTCCACAAATACCGGTAGCAAGATCTGTAAAAGGGTCCCATATACTTAATAATGACTATAATTATGAAGTGACAAAACGAAAAAACTTTTAAGCTCTCAGGGCTAAATTAATGCTATTACAACAGACTATAATTTTTTTGACTGTTATAAAAGTAAGTTCCATTAAACTTTTCAAATCCGCTATTACTCACTGCAGCTATTCCAGTTGTTGGACGTTGTCCCATTGATGATCCTGGTATCTTTCCTCGCTGGGTAAACAATAAAAGTCCAACTAGGTTATTTTAAGTTTGGAAGTTTGATGCTTTTTTTTATATTCTTAGCTCTATAGCTGCAATAGTACACAGTTTGTTGCAGTTGCACTAGTAAGAAACAAAGTAAATTCAAAAATTTAGGTTTTCAAGCACTTTTAAAAAAAACATTATATTAACTTGGTTAACAGCCATATTTAGTATGGTATGCAATTTTTAAAAAACCAACAATTATGTTTTGAAGGAACTTTTGTTTTTCATTTTTGACTGAGTTTTCAGCTCTTGTTGGAGCCTTGTTCTCAGTAATGTAATTGCTGTGTGCTCAAGTCATGTGATCTTTGACTTAATCTTGCACGGACACGAGACAGGTATATCATGTCACAGATCACATGAGCAGATCACACAGTAACAACATCAATGGGGAGGGAAGATAAAAGCTCACTTAAAAACTAAAAAAGTATACATTGATATTGAAAATTGGATGCTCTAACTGGTCATTGAGACAATCTTCTGTCACCTACCCCTGCTGATGTTGCAAGCCTTGCTGCTGTTTTCTGAAATGGGATGCATGTGTTACTAACAGTTGTCAACAGAACAATAATAAATTCTGATCAACCAACTTGATCAAGCTTGCAGAAGTTCTAGCGTGCAACTGGCAACAGATAGTCTGTTTCTGCTCTGATGAATTTCAAAATGTAAACAATTTTGTTTAGGACTGGAGTCTTGTTGCATCATAGTTAGTAGAGGTTGCACAGAATAACTCGCCTGAGTGTAAGCTACTAGTAGCTTCTTGTTTCTCAATAAGCTCCAATTGTTCTGTAAATTATATACCAAGTATTTAAACTCCAAATGACAATAACTTATTTTTGATCATCCTCACTGGTACAAGGGGATGGTTTGTGTTTAAACCATGCATTTATTTGAAGCCTGACAATAAACTTGTCCTAAACTAAATCGAATTAGAACATAACTGGCAATTTTTCGCACGCTTTTTGTATGGCGCAAGCATGCATCTAAATATCGATAGATGCACGCCCATGCGTCTATCAAATCGTGTGATTGAATTCAACCAATCAAAATGCTCGCAATAGTTAGGAGAATTCTGTATTTCATCGGCTTCGCCTCGTGCCACTCAAACGCTTCTCTCATGCTCTCCCAACTTCCCGCGTGCATCCATAACTCGATAGAC
>JAOBRG010228650.1:0-12671 GCA_027574985.1 Umimayanthus nakama | reverse complement strand
ATTAAATTCTGTCTCAGAAATTTATCAGAAATCTACAAAAAGCACTGGTTTTCTCCAACTGTTGTCTCCAAATTCTTGGAAATGTTGTTTCAGAGACACTTTCCAGAGATCTCGATCTGACTCGGTTGCTTAGTGCTAATCCTAGGTGAACTCTATATAGGTTTTGTTAACAGTAAATATAGGATTGTTACTAATTGGGCTTTGTACAGCTTAAACCTTGACTAGCGACAGTTTTTAATTTTAAATCCTTCTTTTTTCCATCCTTTTAAGCTTCTCTCGACCTTCCAAAGAACAAAGCCCAGCAAATAACCGTGGACAGTCATCTAAGGGTGAAGGGTGTAGCTGATGGAACCGTGTTTGCCTTGGGAGACTGCTCAAACATTGAGAATAACCCGCATCCGTGTACAGCCCAAGTGGCCGAGAGGCAAGGCCGATATCTGGCAAAGGCTCTCAGTTTGTATGCTAAGGGGAGGGATCATGAAGTAGAGCCTTTTTCCTGGAGTAATCTTGGAATGCTGGCCTATGTCGGGGATTACCAGGGGCTGGCAGACTTCCCAACAGCCAAGCTACAAGGTTTTAAGTCTTGGCTCTTGTGGAGGTCTGCCTATATGACCAAGCTGGGCAGTTGGCGCCTGAGGTTCCAAGTTCCGTTCGATTGGATGCGGACATTCTTGTTTGGTCGGGATACATCACAGTTTTAAAGCACTTTCGTGGAAATTTAAGGGAAAAAAAATTCACGCGCGAGTTTGATTTGAATTCACAAGTATGATTTAAGACCAAAATTGCACGACACGAAGTTTAGTTACCACTTAATCATATTCATTTTGAAATCTTTTACTAACAAACACAATTGAACGACGGGAATCTTTCCTTTTAGTTCAAGTAAAACGTGCGCGCGCTAGGTTGAAAAAGCATTTTGAATGGATTCTTGCTCGCATTAAAAGTACAAAATCTGTGATCATGCAATTTAGTCTGAAATCTGCTGTTAGGAACCAATCAAATTGCAGGAACGACGCGTGATTTCAACATGAATATGGTTACCCTTGAAGTTGTTTCGCGCAACGTAGCTGAAGTAGTATCGATATCTACTTCTGCAATGTTTAATACATGTAACAGCTTCAATAAGCTGGCAGAAGGTGCAATTAATTGCCACATTTTCTGCAATACTGCATGCAATGTTGCGACGTTTGTCCCCACTTTCGAATTGCGCTTCAGTTCCGGCGAACATAGCCTGAAATCGGATAAGACGTTAGTCCTGTACTGTGTAGTACATCTGCCCGGTTTTTTCACACAGCTGAGCACTAGTCTCAATATCAGGTTCCACGTTATTGTTCGTGAGAACTGAAGCGTAACTCGAAAGCTGAAAACACAATACTGAGAAAAAAGTAACAATATTTAAAACTAGATAGATAAATTAAAAAAGAAAACAGGGCGTAGCAGAGAAAAGGAACAGAACTTGCTTTCCCAGATGCAACCTTACCTAAACATATTAAAGGCTACACAATGCTAAAGAGATGTTTCCTAGTTTGTAAAGTAAAAAGTAAAGTAAAAGCATCACAACCACGCAGTGGTTGTGGAGTATTTTCAGTATTAATCAAGTTTGGTGGTCGTGTATATAATACCTGCGATAGTACCGCTTCTTGCGGATGTACAAAGTATTAACAACCTCAAGGTACCGAACTAACACTTGCTTTTAAAAGCTAGAAGCACCTACTTGGACAAATGAACTATGAGCTTTTGACTAGTAGTTGAAGGTGTTCAACATGACGTTTTGCCACTGAATAGCTGTGTAAACCTGAAGACAAAACCGTGTTTATTCACTCGGTACAGGATACGCGCGAACCTCAACTAAGACTGAGTTGTAAAATAATGTATTGCTATAAATATATAACAAACTACTGTTTGGCCAGATATTTTAAATAAAAAGTTAAATAATGACAATTTGCTCCATTGCAACATTTACTCTTGTGACCTTTTATAAATATTTATAGTATGCTTTCTTTCATTTAACCTAACAAGACGCAATACAGATCGTTACCAGTATTTTCGCAGCTCAAACATGCCGTGTGACGTAATGCTGAGTCACAGGGGCCCCAATTCACATCTTTTAACAACGGGAGGGGGGAGAGAGCAAAGCAGTTTTTTGGTTCGAAATTTTGGCGGAAAGGGATACTTTGGGGCATATGAAAGACGCCAGGATACAGGGATGTTTTTGATTATTGTGTTGGGATGAACCTCTGTCGGACTTTCCCGGCCCCCTCCCCCCCCCCCTCCCCCGTCCTTAAAGTATCTGAGTAGGTCTCCTGGGTGCTGAGTTCTCCTAAACTGTCTCTCTATAAGTTTAAAGTTATGCATTTATTTTTATGTTGTAAGTATTAGATCTATATAATTAGTGTATAGGTATTTAAGTAGATGCAGGGCCCTTATAATGGTAGACAACAGCCTAGTAGCTGAATGGCGGGCAACCCTGTAGTGAATAAGTAAGTGGCGTAAAGGGAAAACGAGCGCCGTTTAGTTTGAGTAAGTCGGAGATTCGTAATATTGAGGGTTTAAGTTATGGAGAGTAGATTAATGAGAAAAATGACTTAAAACAACAACTTTTTCGAGTAAGCTGGAGGTTCAAGATTTGAGGGTTGGAGTTATGGAAGGTTGATAAGTGAGAAAGTGACTTAAAACAGAACGAGTTTAGCTCCATTTAGCGGGAGGCTCGAGAGCGATCTGTAGAGAATAGCTTTATAATCTCGTTATCACTATGGAGCTGTAGCCACAAAAGGTTTGCTTCTCAATGAAATACTCAATCCTGTATAACAACTTCATTTCGTACTTTTTTTAAAGATGCTGTCCGAAAGTCTTATCACTTTTATGATTTTGCAAGTAACGCTTTAATCCCGGCAGATCGGGTGGAATCTTAACCCCGGGTGACGCCGATTGTACCAGCAGCACATTCTTTATTTCGTGGTCATCGCTGTAATCAGCAACCTTCGGGACAAACACGGGTTCCCGCGTGTTGACGTCAGTCCCGTACACGGACCCGACCAACGGGGGTGGCCTCGTGTTCTGGCTTTGCTCTTCAAAGTCGTTAGCCAGTCGAAATCTTGAGAGGGGTTCAAACTGATTGATCTGCGTAGAATCAACGTCTTGTCGTTTCTTCACATCTTGCGTACTGACAACTACATCTTTGCCTTTCCTGACTTCGCTTTTGTGCCTTGATTTGAAAGAGGGAGACTGGTGATTTTTTCTGCGCTCTTTGGAAAAACGATTGGAGAATCGTCTACTGTTGAAATTACACTTAAGGCAGCCACTGTGTCGCTTTGATTTCTTTGTACGCTCGAGCGTATCTTTTTCATTTGTTTTGGGATTGTTATAGCTTGCTCCTGCAGTTGCAAATCGTGCATTGCGTTTCCTTAGAAACTGTAAAGCATACTTCAATCTGCTGAGCTTTCCTGAGCTTTCTGGGCGAGGTATGAGCCCTTTGGAGACTTTCTTTCGTGGATGAATTATTATATTAAATGGCTTTTGTATGAATGGTCGGCGCTGAGAGGTGTTCGACTTGTGACCCGGGGGCGCTGGATAGCTTCTCGTATAGTCCTCTCGTAAATCAGGCTCGAACACTTTTGAATAATTGACATAATCATTTTTTCCTGGGAGAGCGAAAGGCAATTGCTTCCACCCGGCAGAGTTTCCGCCAATTCTCCCAGCCCATGCTGTCAGACCCCCTTGTCTGTAAGAGGCCAAAGAGTTACTATAGCCCGGGGTTGCCTGCCTCGGCACTGCCGTCTGATCCACTGGTCGCTCAACATGAAGGTTCCTTTCTATTGCTTCCTCTTGTCCCCACGGAACAACTTTGCCACTGCGCATGTTTAGGACCGAGTCCCTCTCGACCCTGTCAGCAGGGTAGATGATTCGACTTCTAATGGAGTTATTTGGGTATCGTGCAGAGAGTGGAGCTGAAACTGATGGACGACTGACGGACGATCTTTGTTGCCATGGTTGATAAGATTGGTACCCAGGCTCTACTCTGTAACCCATTGTCCTCGGGAAGGTGTTGACGGAGGGGTGTTTGTCCCGGCGCCATGTGTCTGCAGGTCTGGTCGACATTGGAGCCACTTTGTAGAAATAGTTTCGTGGCCGGACTAAAGGCGTATAAGACTTTGCTTGTGAGTTTTGAGGGATTAGAAGTGGAGTTTTATCAGAGCTGGACGGATATTGTGCCCAGTTGTGGTACATATTGCCAGTAGACGCTGAAGAAGGCCTAGAGTTCAGTAGTGGGTATCTTTGGCCAAATTTTAGCAATTTTGGTCTTGACTGCGACATGAGATTACTGTAACCAAGAATATTTTTCTGGCCAGATCGCTCAAATGTTGATCTTGAGTCAGCGTTGGAGAAGGGAGCATATGGTGCTAGTTTGGACTTGATGGGCAGTTTCCCTTGGTAAATGTTTCGTAATTTAGTTACCTTATTTCCCTCATTTGATAGCGTGAATCCATTCAGCGAATCGTTTCCTCTGCTTATTCCACTCAGTGCGCAGATAAAAACAGCAAAACAAAGAAGACTTGTACAGACCCGAGAACTTCTGATGACCATCTTGTCTCTTCGCATATCCTCGCCTGAATGTTTTTGAGTGAAGCTTAAGTTCTTTCTCTGATAATTCTTACATCATAAAAGCAAGTGTCGACTTTGATGAAGTTTTCTTTTTTTCGAAGACAGCTATCACGAGCCCGGAAAATTGTAAGAATGCGGTCACTAGCAGAACTAACATATCTTCTCTATAAACCACAAGCAATTAAGATTATGCTGCGGTCGAATATAAACTTACAATTGCAGGTAGTAAGCATATGACAAGCCTACCGTCGCCTGATATGACTGTAAGGAAGCGTATGGAACACTGCCATCGAAAATGCTCTTGATTAGACTCACAAGATACGTTCCGATTGATGTTCCAGATTTATCTAAATGAGTATATCTTATTTTAGAATTCAGTAAAGGAAACTGGCAAAGAAGAGCAAAGCAAGCTGCTAATTAAACCTAAATTATTTACAAACACTCGTACTTTCTGATATCATGCACTTATCACTAGCTTTTAGAGGATTAAATCTCACAGTTAGAAGTGGATTAAATAACTTCGAATATATCATTTTTCCTGCCGGGTAGGGAAGTTGATGAGCACTTAGAATCCCTGGTCAGTGGGGTTCAACAGTCACGTGACATTTTCCCAAGCTCTGTATAAAAGTCCTTGAATCGATCTATCTGTCTTTTTCTTGCATCCTCTCATTTGTCCATTTACACCTAATTCAAGAAAGGTTGACCAGAAAAAGAAATCAAAGACACGACGCCAAGGTATGTTGGGTAATAGCTTAGAAATACGCGAGTCACTTGTCAACAGATCTCATGTGTATCGTTGCACCTTCAGCAGATTACTGTTTCAGTAAAACAGAAACTGAGTGCACTTTACACACGGCGAACATAATAATAAGCTGTTACCCAGCATTCTTTGGGTTAACATCTTTGATGATTTATGTTTCTTTTGGTTAATCTTTCTTGAAATTGGTATATTCATCTATCTGTTTGCTTTTATCATTATGTCGGTATATATTCATCTAGTCAGCTATTCGATCTAACCTATATCTAACACCTGTACACCTGTTGTACTCAATCTAGATAGCTATTAATTTATCACACCCACTACATAAAAAACTTACTTTAACTGCTGCCCAAAGCTATATTTTAAGTTGTTTGAACTAATTACAAGCGAAAATGGTTTTGGAGTTCTGTTTATAAACTGAGAAAGCCTGCACGACAATGTTCTACTGTAGAGTGCTTGTGCATGACATGGTAATATGTTTTGCTAGGAGCGGTCATTTTATAAAAACATTTTCAAATCGAAGTTCAAGAGATGAAGCGAAAAATATGAATGTTATTTTATGCCAAAATATGTATTACAAAATAACACTCATTAGCTTATACGAAACCAGTGAACAACGTTTTTCGCGCGCTATTATTGGTACACAAACAGTGATTCCGAGCTCGCATTGGCAGTTCAATATGGCGTCCTGGTTTCCGAAAAACTCTCCCAAAGCATAAACTACTGAAATAAATGAAGAAGCAACTCACCTCAACACAAAAAAGTCAATAACTTTTGGTTTTTTGTTATTTTAAAGGTGAATTTCTGTTTCTTGATTCTTTGTGTCTTGCTACAACATAGGTATAAAAATTCACATAACCAATACTGTATTACAAATATTTTGTTTACAATTGTTTACTCGAGTGGCGATAAAACATAAATAAGGAGTAGTTTGTATTTTTTACTTCACTGATTCACTGGTTTTGTACATGCTAACAATGTTATTCCCTTTAGTGTTGGTGAAAGGCCTCAGGGTAACATCCCATCCGCCTTCGCTTCAAGGAATAGTCACACACTATTAGCTGTGCACGTGGCTAAATGTTCAAACTGAAAGCTGTCATACAATATTTGAAAGTTGTTTAGTTTTTGTTTCGTGTATAACAGCAACTGCATTTTAAATGTCTTTGTTCAGAATAATTGCGGCTGCCAAACAAGCAGCAATTTCTTAAACGTTTGCAAGTTGATTGATTAAGATACCACAATGTTCTGTGCATTGCCCTCTTCACAACAAAAGGGTTAAGTAAATGCGCCACTACGAGATTGTGGCGTCTTCTTTGATGTGAAAAGAACGTGCTTTTCGAAGTTAAGAGAGGCACTATTGAACGCGCAATTCCTTCAACATTCTCTATGCGAGAGTGTTTATATTTCTTGTTGCCTCTATCCTGGCTGGACGATCCCTTGCGAGCAAGTCTCCTGGCTGCTTTAACAAGGGCATCAGCTACAGCTCGTCCAACTAAACCAACGTCATGACTGTCAAGAGATTGGATACGAGTTGGCGATACAGTTGGCTGGAGATTCACCATCTCAACACGTGGTGACGAGAACTGGGTTGGAAGAGAACTCTCTTCAGGAGCTTTCTCTCGGAGTGAGTCGTCGTGAAGGGCGCTATCTCGTTGAGCGTTATCCCGAACAAGGACATCTCTGAGGTAGCTATCCCGGAGTTGTGATGGTGCTGAAGCAGGGACGAAGGAGGGGCCAACAAGTGGCAGCGAAGGGGGTTGTGGCAGCGGAGGCGCTGGAGGGTAAGGGGGTGCTGGTGCCATGGGTGGAGGTCTGACCAATGACTGCGGCGGTAATGTTTGCTGGGATACTTGTGAGTGAGCCTGCGTCAAAGCCAAGGCTAATGCGTTGGTGAGCTGCTCGTTGTTAGTGTTAGTGTTCGAGTTCATATTCTGGGCCAGAGCCGCGGTCAAGGCTGATATCAAGAGATGAGGCGGTTGGTTGCTCGCTTGTGATTGGAGGGCAGCCTGGACGAGAGCGGAGGTGAGGGATGAGGGTTTGGGCTGGAACATGGAGCTCTGGATGGCATGAGAGAACAGGTGGATCATTGAGTCCAGTAACATGTGATCAGAACCGTATTCCATCATTGTTCCCAACGGTGGTGTCATCATTGAATACATGCCTGGGCCCAGCATTGGCGACATACCAAACGTCAGTGGAGACATTGGCGATAACTGGCCGATCGCCTGATAGGTGAGTGGCATTGCCCCATGTGGTGTTGTTAGTGGGAAGGGTGGAGTAAATGCGGGCTGCGGGGCTACGGCTTGGGGTTGCGGTGCCGCTGGAGGTGGAGGTGGAGGTGGGGGTGGTGGTGGCGGTGGAGGGGGTGGGGGTGGCAATATCGGTGGCGGTGGTGCTGCTGCTGGGACAGAAAATACAACTTGCTGAGGTGGTTGGCTGAGGGGTGTTTGGGACTGAGGTGCTGCCATCATGACAACCCGAGGTTGAGCCTGGGCTGCAGCCATCGGTTCGGAAGCTGCAGGTGCGGCCAGGAGTATCTGCGGGGGTGGCTGAGTCGGCTGCAGCTGCGGCGCAGCCAAGATAATCTGAGGCTGTGGGTCGGTGGGTGCCTCTGTGAGCAGGTTGCTCAACATTGGTTGGGATGTCGGATCTCCACCCTCCCGGGTCCGCTCAACATTGATGTGAAGGTTGATGTTCTTGTCGCTTCCACGTTTTTCGTTTTGTTGGTATCCGGGATTGGGAGCCGTCGAGAGTTTTCGAGTGGGTTGGTTCAGCTCCACAGCGTTTGCAAGTGAGGATCTCCCCCCGACTTTGTCTTTACTGTCAGCCTCCACTGTAGTCAAGTCGGGGGGGAAAGCTGATGTTGGTTTTGGACTGACAGGCGTTGTGTCAGATTCGGGGGGAGGGACGATGTAAGGTTCGTCATCGACTTGAGGTTCGTCGTCTCTCTTGGATTTGCGATGACCCGGATGGAGAATCTTGTACTTGACACCTGAGAATAACGACACGCTTCTTTCCCTTACGTTGTCTTCTAAAATTGGATAAAATTTGTGTGAGAAATTTCTAAAGTATTTCAGCAGGGAAAAACCAAAATATGTATACCCGATAAAGACGTAAGAATAACAAACATCGTCGGCATTGACATGATAACCATGCGTCAAAATCTAGTTAACTGAGATTAAGTATAAACTTAGTCCTCAAAAACAGTTTTGAAGCGTTTCCGAAGTTTTTGGAGTTTTTCGGCGACTTCCGAGGTCTTCCGAAACTTTTAGTAAAATTCCACAGATTTAGGCATGGGATAAAGCAGTTATGCAATGCTTTCTCGTGGGACACCGTGAAACATGCCACTTGTCACTTGTGTTCGTATACACACGCACCTGAAGGCTCGTGCAAACGGACGCAACAAGTAACGTCATTGCCGCATGTTGTCGGCCAACAATGATGCGTTCGTTTGCATGGACCTAAAGTTTGGCCGGTTTCAAACTATACAAAACAAGTGCCAACAAGTGCCAACATTGTTGTGGTTCCATGCAAACGGACGTAACATGTTAGGCCTAACAATGGTGCGTGTTGGCCAATAATGTTGCGTCCGTTTGCATGGGCCTTGGCTTGGGTGTATACGGCAAAACAAGTGACTGGTGGCATGTTCCATGCTATCTAATTCGAGATTTTTGCATAGTTAGTGTTTATATACTGGACGAGTTGCGAACACCGAGCTCGAGCCGGCTGTCATAATCTCGTACCCAGCAAGCGTTAGTTGGATATTTGTTTTATCAAGTACCAAATACTTGATTAAAATTTCACGAATTTTCGTTTCTACCGACTCGTGTTTTCGGTCATTTTGAGGGGATATTTTCTGTGACAAACTGTTCAAACTCTATAAGCTACAAGATATAGTGTTTATACTATGAGTAGAGAGCCAATCAGCTTACAAGAACTTCAGTGTTTAGTATTTAATAATGTATGTTTTACCTGGCACAATTAACTTGATAGTAATTGCTTTTGAATTAAATTTTGTTGGTTTAATTTCACATCTCTGACGAAAACTTACATCTGAATCCGAAAGGTTGAATAGATTCGAACAGGTTTTGAAGAACTGTGCAAATTAGCACTGCTTCTCTCAAGATTAACAAGGGCGTGCGAAATGATAGCTAGTCAAACCATGGTTCACGGCGCTGTAAACTCAGAGAAGTTTTATTGAAATGTTCTCCCCACCGAGTTATTTTGAGCTTCTAGCTTGACCACACATCCAATCAGACTTCAAATTGAATTAATCTCAGTGAACTCTAAACCAATCTGATTTTACGGAAGCTTGAACTAACCGAGTAATTGTTGTTACGAAGCGCCAAGTAATCAGAACATACACAGTACTCCATTGCTAGATCGATGAGTTCAGATATTTGACAGTTTGTATCCTGTTTTTTATTTTTTTTGTTTTTCTGTGGGCGCTAAACATCTAGTATTATAATAATATATACAACAACATACCGGTACCAGATTGCGGTAGTTGATCCTGCTGTAAAGTCCCTTGAACTTGTAATTCTACGCTGAGAACAATATTGCCTCCCCAAAACGCAAAGACCAAACTCCAAGTCAATAGCACAAAGATATTACGTGTATTCTCCACCATCTTTGACTTCTATTAATTTTTCTTCTTCTTTTCTTGCTTTATCTGTACACAACATCGAGGCTTTCAAGTATTCCACGGACGATCTGTTCAATATCTGGTCTCATACATGTACTTTTATGAGCAGTCGATACAACCTATTTCATAAAAGAATACAATGGTTAAAGTGGCCTTAGGTTTAACACAAACACAAGGTTTATCGCACGGGTCGTCTTAAATTATTCAACCCCGAAAAACACCAAGACTGTTTCAATACCGGTGGCTTTTTTGACCACAGTTCATGTGAGCAGGTTTTTCTCGCAGTCAGCTTAGTTTAAGTGTTAGAAACTTGCAATGTTCTAAATCTGATGCAAAAATTCATGAGAAAAAGGAAAACGATAAATTAAATTTATTGCAAGCTGTTGATTAGTGTATATACCTGTACGTGTAAGCTATTTGTAAAACGACTCCCATCTAAAAGAGTATTTTGTTTCCCTTTCATTATAGTAAAATGTTAAGTTTTTTTTCGTGCATTGTTTCCTATAAATGCACTTAGTATCGATATCAAACAAAATATGGCTCGCTTTTTAGATGTCATGCCACAGTCGTGTTTAATTTGGTGGCATTTTGAAGCTATTAAGCTTGAGAATAAACGTTCGTATGAAAAAAGTTCGCGAAGTCAGTCTAATGAACCTAATCTGTCCCATACGATTCAACATTTGTGCTTAACTTTTCGGATTTCTTTGAGTTGATTTAGACGCTTCTTTACGGTAAAGCTTGAGTTTTGAAATTGTAATTCGACTGTAGCAAAACTCACGCCTACAAAGTATTTTAATGCCAGAAATGGGTTACCTTTTCAAATGAACAGGGCCTGAAAATAAACAAAAATTAAGATTTATATTTGCGGAAAAGAATCTATTTGCAACACTAAAACTAATAAATACAAAAACATTGAGTTTTTTCACACATACGTTTTACCTTAAGCTTGAGCGGGTTTTGTCAACTTGTTCATTGCTTGGCCAAGGAAGAACTCCTGTTAACAGCATTTCGAGTGTTCCTGGAGATAGACACACTAGAAACCTTGTTCCACAACAGGTTCTTCTTCTGTTCTGTATCCACGCCTGTCATTTCGCTTAACACGATTTATCCAATAACTTGTATACCCACAAGTTACAACCGAGAAACCATATATGTATATATTGGCAACTACAAATGATTGCTAAAATTAACTTTCTGTTTCTGGTTATTTTGGCCGTTGTTGCCGAAACCCGCTTCAAATGCAACGGTAAACCAACGCTGGAAAGATTGTCATCAAGCCATTCACTTCGCCAGATGACAGCCCGCCCAATGACAAAGATTTCCAACAAACATCATCAGCAAACTGAGCGTAAGTGGAAACAATTATAATTGACATGACAAACTTGACAAAGTCTCCTGCTCATACGCAATTAGTGTTTGCCGTGAAAGTATTTGTTGATCCTTTGGCAAAAAGACAAAAGATTATCGATCAGTAATGGTACGAAATTTACATTTCTCGTCATCAGTCTTGTGTTTTTTTTTTTTATTGTTTCTCGCTATTTTGTTTCAAAGAATAACTGTTTTCTCGCTGAACGTAATCTGACTGTCCTCTCAACACACGACTCCATTGCAAGCACAGTGAATTGCGTTGGGCAAGAACTTGGTTGTTAAACTTAAAGCCCTGCCAGCTACTTAACAGAAGAAGCAACCTTCAGATTGACTACGAATACAAACCGCTAAAAGATACGTCGAGCACCTCCACCCTACTACTTTGGAGACCCCCCCCCATTTTCCGGGACTCGTAGTCAACTGACTCGTACTCGTACTCAAACCCAACGGTCACTAGAGTCTAAGTTACGCCGTTATGCGTGCGATTTGTTGAAGAGCTAGCGATATTTTGTTAATGTAACTTGAATATATGCCTGTAGTTGGTTTTGATTCAACTCTTCCGGCAATGAGATAGTGCACAAGTCCTCTATCCGTATATCTTTGCTACAACCTTTTATCATAGTTAGTCTCGCTCGACTAACTATGCTTTTATTCTGTTTCATAATATGTTGTCTTTCCGTCTTCGATCACTACGTCGGTTTCTGTTTTCAACTGACAATCATGGACCTGTTGTATGTGAAAATCTACCATTACTTGAAGTTGTGACATAAGTTTAGACTAATGTTCCCTCAAGAGATTCAAAAAGTGTAGGAATTGCGTCTAAGTCTGCTGGGGAACGATGACTACAGTTGCAACACAGATAAGTAAAATAGTTGCAAAAAAATTGAGCTGCAATTGTAATTTGAATAGAACTAACACTAAGACAGAGCATAGAATGGAAAGGCGGAAAGATAAAAAGACAGGCACACAGACTAGCAAACAAACAGACAGACAGACAGACAAACAAACGGACAGACAGACAGACAAACAAACAAACATACAGAAACAGAAATAGAAACTTAGAAGTAATAAGTTGACGTGTTGTACAGATATCCCAAGTGTTATATTTCTGAGCATTATAATTATAGTTTAAAAAGGGGCCCCATTGAAAATAACGAAACCTCTGACCCTGGTGGGATTCGAATCCACTATCCTATAACATGCTGGTTACCGTTTTTCTACCAATTGAGCTACAATGCCAAATGGGAGCTGGTCGTGGGTAATAGACAAACAGACAGACAGACAGACAGACAGACA
>JAOBRG010228539.1:0-17046 GCA_027574985.1 Umimayanthus nakama | reverse complement strand
TGTATAAATTCCAATACCTTGCTGAATTAGTTCTTAAAGCCTTTTTGTGAAAGAAATCGCGTTCATGCATGGCTTCCGATAGATGTGTGGTCATCCAAGGTAATTTAGTGCCTTTGACTCTCAATCTTTTGACAGGTGCGTGCGTGTTCGCAATATTCATTGCGGCCCTGATCTCTCACAGCCACTAACTACTACGATTGAGATTTATCGGATTTCCTAGGGGTGTTTTTTTGCACAAAATGGATTTTGATTTAGACTTGGATTGGATTGGCGATAAACGCTTGCATGCAGAAGCATCTGAAACAAACTTGAGTGAAGATAAATTAAAGTTTATTCAGACTTCGGAAAACTTGTAGAATGAAAGTTAAATCAAACACGGATCAACTAACCACAGTAGTTAACTTTTCTTTTGACGAGTGTTGCTTAGTTGATCTAAGTGTACATGCTTGTCAACAGTGACTTCTATATAATATCTAATTCTACAAGAGTAAATCTCTAAAAAGTAAGCTTTTAAATGACTAGACCAGTCCAGTAAATGCATCTAAGTATTGTATAAACTCACCTGAAGTTGCCTTAGGCAGAAAAATGCCAAGATAAATGTGTTATCATTCACTTTTAGGATAGATCAAGGAAATAGTAGATACATATAAATCGAAATTAGTCATCTATCTGTCACAGTGTCCCTTTCATGTAAACTAGGTACCAGAAGAAAAAAAATTATTTTACTTGCAATATATATTTTACCGCCTCTATAGTTTTTGGTTGAATCAAATATTCAATTCGATTTAAGAGCAGTATTTCAGCAACAGATCGAACAGAAGCTTTAGAAGCTCTATGAATAAATAAGGTTGACTAACTGGTTAAACTTTGAAGGCGGGTACATTTGATTGTCTCTGTTCTGACATAAGATTTTTGACAAAATAATTTTGTTCTTTCTTATTGATCATTATTCGTGCAAAGTTAAACTAAAAACACATTTACGTTATATCTCTCTAGATATCTAATTGTTTTGCGAATCTGGAGAACACTTTGAAAATTTAATTATTGTATTCTGGAATCGACGGAATAGGGTCAATTAAGCGCATCCTTGCATGCAAGCAAACCTACCGGATTCTATCAGTCCGAATCCGGACTGCATGGTGAATATGATGAAAGCACTCGTAAGAATCCATGTTGCATCCCCAAACGATACATTTTGTTCAGTGTATAATAGTCCAGCTTGACCGATTCGTTCCGTAGAACTTTCTTGTGTAACGTTCAGCATGTTGGTTACGAATATGCAGTGTACTTTTTCTCTATTCTAACAAGTGTAGGAATCCTTGGATTATGTTTAGTGGTAACTTAAGGCAACCTGCAATTTTCAATCATACGTAATATCAAGAGATGCTAAAACAAAACTACGCCAAGCTAAGCTGATAATTTATTTATTGTTTGTTTATCTAGGTCAAAAGCGACATGCAGGAATGGCTTATGCACTTCTGGAAAAGAAGCAATTCGCTTTTTTCTTTTCAAATACGAAGCAATACACAGAGTTTCAAATAAAGAAGAACATCTTAGTAGGCTTGTCTACCATCACACTCGCTAATGAAAAGAAACTTAGTTTACAAAGCTTAGTTACCTTGGTAACAAACGGTTGAATTGTTTTCTTCGTTTGACCCAGTTTTAATAATTCCTAAACTTTAAAAAGTTTTAACAGATCGAAAACATTTAAACGCCTTCTTCTATGTGTTAAAGCATAATTTGAAAATTTCAGGCCCTGATGAATTTTGATAATCATTTTTAGTGAAATTCTCACCTTTTGATAAATTTCAAGTACTCGTCTGGTGAGATTGTGATTAGGTCGTAACACACGGAGTTTCATTTCATTACCGGCTGGAAGCATAAAATGTCCTATCCAAAAGTTACTATAGTAGTTGTACACCGTCGTATTCGCTGTAGTTTCAAGTTTAACATTATTTTTGGAAAACTAAATTGATTCCAAAAGCTTACATGTATGCGTGACCATTTGCAGGGGAATTGGATAACTGGTATATATTCAGTGTGCACGGCATAAAGCTATAAATAAGCCTTCGAAACAAAGACTTAAAAAATAGTTATGTTGACATTTTCATTCTTTTTCTACACTTAAGAGTATCATTCCATTAATATAACATATTTTTGAAATTTTGACTGCAGTAAAAGAACCTGACACGGATGTAAATTGCTTTGCGTTGAATAGCAACAAACCAGAAGTTTGTATGAACCAGTGGCTGCTTTTCAAACCAGTAATTTCGTCCTTTTTTGTTTCTCAAAGAACACACAATACAGATGTTAATTTACTAATTCTCTGGCAGGCTATCACGTCATAGCAGCCGCATGTTATTTATCAATTATACATTACATTTTTTCATCAAGTTATTATGCAGGTAGCGTTGTAACATCGTACAAATCAATTAGAAAATTGCTTCCGATACTGGTGTTTAACGCCGTAGTGCAAATTCGACCTTTTTGAAAAGTTAACAGGTAGCCGAGAGAGAAGTCCTTTGCAAACCAAAGAGTATATTTATCCAACTGCTATTTGTTTGATATTGTTTACTTTGCTAAATTTTGTGATTATACCCCGGTAACGCAAGTTTGACAGGGAGAGATATATGGGTGGCAAGCAAACAATAACGGACTATGCAAGAGATTTGTTATTTGTTTTTTCAAAACATAATTCATAGATGTCGGTTTGAAAATACAAGACTGATCAAAGCCATCTTCTTTAATAGAACATGAACTGTAACAATTATTATCAGCAGCTACCTGTAGAAAGGTTGCTTTTGCTTTGGTTTGTTCCGTCAATACTCTACTAACCCCTGGCTCTTTCGAAAGCAGCAACAACAAAAACAGGAATTTTATTTGCCTTCAGATGGTAACTAACAAAGGTTATTAGAACGAGGAGAGTACAAGCTACAAAGAAAGTTTCTAGCTTCATAGAAAAAAATGTCTCACATTTTTTCGATTTTCTGTCTGCTTCCAAAAACTTGGTCACTGCTTTGAATAATTATTTGACTTTGGCAGGTGCTCGCGCATATGGGTTTTTTATGAGTTATTACGTAACCTCACTTCTAAAGTAAAGAGCCATCGAAATAAGAGTCATTGAACAAATTAAAGCTCAAATGTGTGGCTAGCATTCGCCTTTGCCCTGATGAAAGGTGTAAGAAAACACTTCGAAATTCGTATCAAGCATCTCTTGACGAAAGGGCGAGCATGGAAGACTACCCAAGTGGCCGATTCATAATTTATTAGTGATAGCAGAAAAGCAATTAACTAACCACCACAAGCAGTAGATTTCTTACGGTCTGTAGTTAAAGCAATCTGAAATGTTTTCTTAGCTCCTGAACTGAAACTGAGCTCCAACGGAACTTCTTTCAAATTGTAAGAACAAACTGAGAAAATAAAACTAAAGGTTTAAAATATCAAAGATCTGCACTGAGGTATCCTAAACAAGCTAGGAATATGTGTAGTTTAACTTTCAATGTTAGGCTTTCAAGAAACCCAGGAGGCTTGCATTCAGACCTCCAGGCATGGATTTTTAGGCATGAGTTTTCTAGAACGTCCATGCTTTTCCAAGCAGACTAGTTTTTTAAGAAAGAGTTTTGGAAATTTTTCAGAAAATTTTGTATTGGGTGTAACTTCAGGCGTTCCCGTTGTCTTCCAGACTCGTGGTGCAAGGTATGTTGCTCTCATTTTTGTTCTTTTTAAAACTTTGTAAGTTGTTTGAAATATCAAGTGGAATTCGCTTAACGTTATTACCAGAGTCCTTGTTTGTTACGTGTAACACAACAGTTTCTCACAAAGTGCGGCAGAGCAATGCTCTTAGTTAATATAAACCTGCTCCTTTCTTCAAAGAAGTATAAACATCGCATACAACATTCCTTCAACATTTTTGGTTCACAACGAGACAACACTGTGTGAAATTGGGTGAGAGCTGATCGTAGGGTGCCAAAGAATGTCGCAACGTTTCGTACGAAATAAAAGCTGAGACGATGCATGCTGGACCTTGTTTTTAATTTTTCTAAATAAAAGAAGAAGCTGTTCTCGCCACAGACTGTTAAGTGGTAGCTGTGACGTAATGATTATGTCATTTATTTTTTTCTCTATGAAACAAATGGCTTTGAACTATTGGTTACCATGGCAACAGTTAATTGCCTATGCCAACAAAATGCATTTCAAATAGTTCCCACTAAAATTTCAAGAAAAGTTACCAATTTTGGTCTTCCTACTATTTACCGCTAGAAAGTAACAACAAAAAGTGCTAGGGGGGGGCTGATTCATCCCTGCATTCTTGATAGGGTTAAATTAAAAGTACCTGTCTGTCAGTACTGGATGAGTCTTTGTATAACTGTCTTTGTCAATTTAGAAACTGAGCTGTTGTTCTATTGCAAGAATCGATTGCAATCGCAACAAGAGGAAGCTAAAATTTTATTTATCAATAAGCCTGGAGTAGCTTAGAGTGGAAACGCGCCTTAGCCCTTGCCTAACTTTAACTTCAGTAACGCTATGATTAAGCTAATTAAGTTGCATTTTGTTTTCTTTGAAGTGTAATCATTCAGTTCTAACCTGCAGCAAAAGTACCAGTAATGAACGGACGCTTATCCGTCCTTCAACAGAGCAGGCATGGGGACGGCGGAGCAATTTTGAGATGGGGTTGGGGGGGGGGGGGGGCACCGTTAGTGACTCGATATTCCGGAGGCACAAGACACTTTTTCCTTCTTGCTCTTTATAATTCTAAATATTTTGGATAGGGGTACGTGTCTGCACTGCTCCGCGGTCCCTGAGGCAATTGTTATTATCAAACAATGAAACATATACGAATCCCTGATAGTTTTGATTTAAAAGCCGGTGACAAGTTGTAGAAGACTATTGCCTTACTACCTCTCATGTAAATACCTGAGGCTGCAATAACAGTTTGACAAAAACTACACAAAACAGGGCCTTCATGCAGAAACAAAACTTACATGCACGTAAACTGGAGGCTGAATCCAGGACTTTTTTTAGTAAAAGTACGATTTAACTAGAATCATGTCTTATGATTTTGTGGTAGCGTAACATGTTCGCACATATAATAAAAACTATATGTGAGTCCAGCCTTAACAATACTAAGCTTATGAAATTCAAGATATCCATAACTTATTTCTTATAATTTGATTAAAACGCGAAGCTTGAATAAATCGATCCGTCAGAGTAATAGAACATTATGCACAAAAGTGTAAACATTTTACTCACAAACAAATTGACACTCTTATAAGTCGTATGAGACGTCAAAAAAGACAAATTAAATTCCTACAAAAATAGAACATTTCTAAATCTCTTAACAATACCTTATCAGTAAAAAGCATTCTGTTTACTCTACAGATACCTAACTTCCCCACTATCAATAAACTATCATCTATGCCAAGTTTCAAAACTCTATACTGTAAAACGCTTTGTACCAACCAACCTAATGTCAAAGCACCTTCAGTCGGTCAATTTTGGCTCCCCGGCCGGTTATTTCTCAAAGAAAGTGTAACAATTCTCGTATTATGTTCTGGTAAGTCTTGCTCGTGGTCGTCCTATTCTCAAACCTTTAGCCCAGCCGACTAGAACTAGGCAATTTGATATGTTGTTGCGTGAAAAACACAAGCTTGCCTGGGCGTTGCATGGAAGCAGTATTCCTACATCATACCATTTGTCCGTTCTTGCCGGTCAGTTCCTAAATTGAACACACAAGTTCTCATAACTTCATGAATCAGAACCGCTCAGTTCTCCCGCTCCGGGCGATTTTTTTCTACGCCCACTTCAAGATGGCGGACGCTTACTAGAACTGAAAAAAGTCGTACTTAGAAAAAATTTCAAGAAAAAATAGAAGTTAAAATGCAAAAGAAAGGTGGGCATGACGAGGCTCGAACGTAGGACCTCGTAAATAGGAGTCGATGTTCACTACCACTACACTAACCCATCATTTTGCTGCCAAAGTTCTTACAAAAGTAACCCTGACCCAACCCTAGCCCAAAGTAACCAAAGATAGCCATAAACAACCATCAATAGCCCTTTGATATGAATTTTTGAATAATAAATCAGCCGTGACAGTCCCTCATCTTGAAGTGGGCGTAAAAAATAAATTCGCCCGCTCCGGTCGGGTAAAGCGGTGTGGGCGTTTGGAGAGTCATTGTACGCCTTCGACCTCTCCATGTAAGCTGGCAAGAACCAGACCAGACTGTCAGACTAGAGTAACGGAAAGCGACGTTTATGTATTTACAGGTTTTATTTCAACCCACACATTGCTCATCATTCTGTTAGTTTCGATAAATACACCTGCACCGCTTTGTCAACGGTGTGATACTTTTGGTTTGTGCGTGAACGAACTTGTCGAGGAGACATATCTTCCAGTTCTTGTAATAGGAGCTCTTCAAAGTCTTGCGAGTCATCAATCACTGAATTGCTAGTGCTGTAGGCAATTTTCACGTGCTCTTCAACAAACTCTGCACTTTGACAACGTCCTTCATCTCCAGCTGCGTTTCCCTCCCTTTCTACTTCGATGTTGTTATCGGCCGTATTTGCTGGCTCAGGTATGTCATCGCGTTTACCAATTCCGTGTTCAACAAGATCACACCCCAGAAGCTCCTCTTCTAGGTTCAGCCTGATTCCGATAGTCTTCTCAATGACAAAAAGTTGTGTCAATGTTGTCACAACACCCCAGGTCCCTGTCACAACAACCGCGCAAAGCTGCACTCCCAAAATCTGCCATGAGCCACCCTTGAAAATACCGTTAGCACGCGTGAAACCCTCAAGATTGTCTTGTTCCACAAAAAACGCAACCGCTATCATGCCCCATATGCCTGATCCGGCGTGCGTGGCAACACAGTTGACTGGATCGTCAATCTTGACTCTGTTCATCAGATCGGACAGCAAGCAGGCGAACAATCCTCCGAAGAAGCCAATGAGGACACCTGAAAACGTGGATTCAATGTTATGCAAAAGGTAATGGTAAAGCGACCTTGTCTAAAAGTAAAAGATAAAATTATGTTCCTCCCTGCAACTTTACCCCCTTCCTCTGCCGGTGCTCCGTTTTACGTGTATGTGTGTTTAAAGCGAAAGCTATGCAGATCACTTGTGTTTTGTCCGATTTCTTTGCCATATAACCTGGCAAATTAGTAAGAACTATTTCAAAAACACGTGAATTAATCCTTATTATGCCTTGTAACGTTCAATTACATATTAAAACTTGCTTCAAGTCTTGGTTTGTCTTTAAGAGTATCACAGTTATGAGTCTGTCCACCCCTTTCATAATGTTTTGTTGCCGCAAACAAACCTTCCCAGCCGCCATCTTGGATCGTGCGGCTAATTGGTTACGTCATTAAAAAATCACCCATTTGGCCGCATGAAAAAAGAATATCAGTTCATTTTAGGTTACCATTAACCTTGAGCGGTGTTTTCAGTTTTCCGTATGTAACTCCGTTAATACGCATCGGATACCCACAAGACTATAAGCTTATGAGAGAGCTTATGAGATTATCTAATTATAAGTAATAGTGAAAACATTGTTTAAAATAAAGTTTTGGTTTATAGACGAGTGCGAGAATCATAATTAAAACTGTTTATTTCACTTCTAGACGTCAATGCGGGTGTCAGTTAATTTCAACTTCAACCATTTTTAGTTTGTTTATGGGATTCAGCACAATTTTTACTCCAATTTTGTTCTGGTGATTTTCAATTGAATGTGTCGTTAATTTTCTAAAAGTATTTGAAAAAAAAACTTATTTGCAGCGTACAAAACTACCCTGATTGAGTCATAAAGAATGATTGGAGCGGAATTTTCAAAATTCGCTATAACGGTTTTCATCTTCTGCTATTGTTTTACGAACTAGCCAAGTTTAACGGCATGAGGTTAAAAATTGGTTGGTGGAGCATTGATCCTTTACGTTGTCGCAGTTTTAGCCAAAACATATCTCGAGAAATTCACTCCTTAAGTACGCCGCACGTCATACAAATTCACTTTCGGTAAAAACTCTCGTTCGTCATATCTCGCAAACTGTTAAACGTATTGAAAAACATTTTTTCCTACTAGAAGCACATTTAATGTATTTTTATTTTCTATAAAAATCTCAATTTCGAAATTTTGAACCGTTCAAACGTTAACGGTAGCCTTAATTGTTTCGAGTATGGCAACAGGAAGAACTTAATTCACATTGATCATGCGCTCTGACGATAAACAAACCACAATTCTTGTAATTAATAACAATTTTGCTGACCAAAAAGACCTTCAAAATGCCTTTTGTAGCTAGAGGTTACATAATGATACGGTAGAAGATCCGTCAAGCAGGAACACAAAAAATGAGCCAGACTACAAAATAAAGTACAATAACTAGTAATGTGTGATATTTTCTTTGTTTGCATGCATTTTCAAGTGGAGTCTTACCACACTCTTTTGCTTTTCAGTATGGCGGATTTTATAACATGTGATCTCTAGCTGCAAATGGTATATTGTACCAAAAACAACCACTTGGAAACTGAAACTTCCATAAATTTTGTCTCTTCCCTTCCCTTCATAATATAAACACTTTGTATTATTTTGCTTTCTTCTGCCTCCCCTTTCTATGTTACCACTACGGTAAACTTGATGTAAAATGTTCGTGTGAGCAGCGCTGATGACACACATTTTTAAATTAGAAAAGAACTGTTTTCCGCATTTATTGCATTTGAATCATTCCTGCTCCCAATTAAGAACATTTGGTATCTTTCCGAGCAAAAATATACGCGAGATCTATCAGCGTTCACATCACCCGTGATACCTACTGATACCGCTTTCTGTTTTGCACAGTCCACATGGCCCTTTCCTGTATCTACACAGGAAGTGTAGGTGGTATGAGTAGTGTCCCCGATACACTTCTGTGTGCGCATTATTGTGACATTTTCCCCGTTAGGTAGCTTACAAAAGACCACTAACCTTCCCACGGGCGACACACTGCACAAATAGCCGTCACTCCCACAAGTCCTCCGCGGATTCCAGTCACGAATATCGGTACGGAAAGCGTTTCTGGATCCCGGATGTAACTGTAGAGAATGCCGAGCATTCCCCCACCAACTGAACCGTTCAATGTCACGACAGCTGTACGAGAAGCTATTATCCACTTGCCTTGATTAAATAAAATGTTTGAAAATGGGACAAACCTGCACGTTAGTTCAAACATAACTTCCTTTTGGCAACATTAACATGTTTCATTATTTGACTAAAAGAAGCAAACCTTCGTATACATAAGTCCGTTAAAATTTATTTTTATGTATTACAACTGCTTGCTGTACTTATGTCTTTGTAAATCATTGTTCCAACAACATAAGACTTCATCCACTCCCACTCAGGTCAAACGTGCAGCAACATAATTTACGCAACCACCTCTACTGGCCACCATCCCGTATCTAGAGAATTATCGCTGTTCGTCTATCTCCTTTTGGATTAGAACATCTACTTCGTACTGTATATGGTGTAGACTTTAAAAGCTATGGAAATATCTTTACTAACCCCCACTCAGTCCAAAAGTGCTCCCACAGTTGAAGCCTAACCAGCCCCACCATAACATGAACATTCCAAGAAGCACATTCGTCATGGAACAAGACTGAGGCTTTTCCCGACCCTGGTTGTATCTCCCATGACGGGGGCCAAGAATTAATGCAGCTGCGAGCCCTGCTGCGCCTCCAACCAAATGAACTCCTGAAAACAAGTGAATCATGTTTCAACAATAAAGCCCAAGTGGTTTTTCGTATAACATGTGTTAAGTGCTATAGCACCGTAGGCAACAAGATGATTTGCTAGAGCTCGAGGTTCCTTTTATTCTGCATTTCTAAACCCAAGTAAATCTTATGTAGCAAAACACGTGTCATTTTACTCGCTTTGCTAATGGATGCCGAAATGGTTTTGTATTGCCTGCAGAACATGCAAAAAATAGTACTTGCACAACATTTTGGCGTTTTGAATCCTCTTTAATCCTAAAGTCGTTCTGTTGCTCTTTTTTTAAAAAAGTCTTCTTCCTCAGTGCAAACCAAGTATTGCTTGAAAGTGAAGCTTCCAAAGGCAAAAGTATAAACCTGCATGATCTTTTTTCCATTTCAGTGCTTTGCTTTTACTTTGAAATATATGTATAGCTACTTACTGGTATCTTTGCAAAACCTTAACAATGTCTCAACAGCTTATCTTAAAACAAGTTTTTAATCCATCTGTTAACTCGTATACTTTTATACTATATATAAGTATAGAGTCAAGCAGTGAAATGTAAATAAATCTTCAAAAGTATTCCTTGGGCAGTGAGTGGCTGTGTAATACGTAACATGTCATTATATACTGACGTCTCCACACGAATTTAGTTTGTTTTGAAGAAAAGAAAGGAGAAGAACAATCATTTAAGCCGTACCCAGTTTCCTTGAATAACTTCAACCTTTTCTTTCGTTTTTACAGAAGCATTTTCATTTTCGTTCTTTTCTCTACGCAAAATAATTCTCTCCCTACTATTTGTACCTGAACAACCGGCGATATCGACCACGCCCATCTCTCGGAGGAATCCTCCCTTCCCCCATATCCAGTGAGCCGGGAAGCATGTTGTCAGCGTACTCACAAACGAATACAGCATATACGCGCGTAGGTTTGTACGCTCCGCCATTGCTCCAGAAACAATCGTGGTTGCAGTAGACGCAAGAGCCATTTGAAAGAAATACATTGCATATATCTGCCCTTCCTTCAAGGGGACCTTAATGAAATAAGAGGATCTACCCTAGGTAAAACTATAGAGAAAACCAATAAAAAACGTCTCGAGGATTGGGGTTAACAAAACGCAGTCTGCTCTCTCTCGCTCTCTTTCTCTGTCTCTGTCTCTGTCTCTGTCTGTCTGTCTCTGTCTACCTGTCCGTTTATCTTTCTCTCTCTTTCTCTCTCCATCTCTTTTTCTGTACCTCGTAATATAAAATGTTAACAGTAAACACAGTGTATTTCTTGACGTGAAGTGTATTTCTTGACGTGAATGTGATTAATGTTTTTATAGCTCTGGCACCCCGGACCCTGTACTGAGCCGAATCTTAGTGGGAAAATAAAAGTAATCATCAACTTTAGCAGTTCTTGCAAATCTCTAAGGTGTGACTCTTTACATCTCCATTCTCTACTTTGAAGCCTCTATTCAGTTCTTTTCAAAGGGTTTCTTTCAAAATTGCGAGGAAGTTAATTCAGAGATAATAACAAACCATTTTTGGTTCTACTGCTACAACATTTCTTTTTTATGCTTCTGCTATCTACTCTTTCCTGCTTTTCATTCCGCCTCTCTTTCTCAGCCTTAACACACAAATCTCGCAGTCTTTCTACTGCAAAAGCTCTAAACAGCTCACTTCCTGCTGACTCTTTCAGCTTCGTGCTTCCACTGAACCCTCTCTCTACCTCTCCGTCATTTGTAAGTGTCCCACGCCAGGCCAAAGCCGAAGACGATTAGAAACGAGTTAGTCTGGTGACCTGTGTCAGGGGTATTTTTTGTTTTAGTAATAACCAAACAGGTGAATGGCACTTTTCACGCGCTCTGATTGGTTCATCAGTTTCGGTGTATCATTGGATATTCACCTCCAGACGAATTTTCAAAATGGCGGCCCGTTTGGCAACTGTCGCGGAAGAGGAACATCGTCAGCAAATGAGCGAAGTAAGTCTTCCAGGGGTTCAATAAATCTCATTTAAGACACGGTAAATAACCGACTTAGGTAACGATCGATTGCAACTAACAGTTAAATTATCTCAATTAATTTTACCTGCGTAAAGGTGGATCGACCAGTTCATTTGTTGGGAAACTTTCCTGGAAGAAAATCAGAAATCAGAACACTGTTCTTACCTCAGTAAAAAAGTACCCAACTCCTGTGAACGCGTTTGTGCCTTCGTTGGTACCGAAGCTTAAGCCGAAGCCAACGAGCCAAAACGAAAATCCACTGAAGATGATGTCAATAGCGTTCTTCACCATAATGTTTGTCTCGTTCTTGACTGTGACCATACCTGTGAGTGTAGTGGAGCTTTTAGTTAGGAAGACGTTCATTTCATTCCGGATTAGACAAATTCGCTAAGGGACCGAACAATTAATTTTGATGGGAAATAACATACGTTTGTTGGTGACTGAAGAGTGAGAAAGAGTTGGGGAGGGCTAAAATTGTACGAGTCTTGATGAGTGATAAAAAAGTTGTAAAATTTGGGCAACAAGTGCACGAAAAAAAATTTCCGTCCACTCCTGCTACGCAAGATAATTTATCCTTAAACAAGCAAAAATAATTAGATTGATGTTAGAGCTTGCAAAATCCAATCTAATAAATGAAACCAAAGCCATGTAAAAAAATAATAAATAAACAAAAAGTGCTTCAGTGGTTATAATAGAAGACTAATCCATTAACTTATGAGTAGCTTACCGGATTCTATCAGTCCGAAACCGGACTGCATGGTGAATATAATGAAAGCACTCGTAAGAATCCATGTTGCATCCCCAAATGAAACATCTTGTTCCGTGTACAACAGACCAGCTTGTCCTTGGCGCGTCGTGGGGCTTACGGTTGCTAAGCTGGATTGGTTTGACATTCTTTTTCCCTCTGCAATAGCTGTTATTCATCAGTGTTTTCTGGCGCGTTTTCACTTCAATGTTGGCTGGAATTTAAACTTTTCTATTTTGTAGTGAAGTTTGTATTTTAAAAAAAAAATACATAGTTTATAGTCGACTGTACTTGAAAAAGAAAAGAAGTTTTACGTAGTCTGCAACACTGAAGACGCAAAGGAATGGAATCAAGTGTACCTTCAAGCTATAAATTATTAACCATATCAATGTTTATAAATGTTAGTAACGTCGATATACCGAGTTGGGTATGCATACTAGAACTATCAAGGAAATAACCAATCAACTTTAGCTGTTTTTCTAAAAGTGTGCCTCTTACAGTTTGAAATAGGGTATCAATTGCTTCAAAGGGAAAACTCTTAAAAGCTTTCAGCGAAGGACATTTGAGGTTGTTTTACAACACTATCAACAATAATTACAAATTATTTTCCCTACTTAATTATTTTGAACATTTCGTGTTCTGATGTTTCTTCTAATTGAAAATATTAAAAACAAACCAGTGACCATCTCGTAAGTATTTGCATAAGTTCCAGACCATAAATGTTTTGTCTAAACAAATCGGATTCCGGTTGTTTTAATGCAAGCTTTTGATCGATGTTGCAAGAAATCATGTGAAAGGTTTTGACAAAGTGGCGTTGTATAAAAAAGTTTGGTTAAACCTTAAAGATTTCCATTAAGTTAGATGCTAGATGAATATATTCTGTACATTAGATAGGATGCTAAATTGACCTTACTATTTCTTTGTCAATACTTCGTCCTCTGAAGTAAAAAAACCTAAACCGAGCAGCTTCTCATTAGCACGCTTGTTTAGCAAAGCTTTATTCCAAGTAATTCTTAATTATTTCACTGTTGTTTCAATAATTGCTTAATGCTTCGAAAAACAAAACTAAATATTCCACAATTTCTTTTTGCTGAAGCGCTGTAAATAATTTTGATCATGGCGAGAAACGACTTTACACAGCTGAAATTTAACACAAATAGAAAACATTTGCATTGATCTTCTCTATTTTTAATTCAAACTCTCGTTCCATTTTCGCAAGGATAACTTCTTCCGCGATTACCTGATAGCAAAGAAGGATGTAGAAAAAAAGTCATTCTTGATGTTTTGCCAACAAAGAAGTCTTTGTAAGAAGTCCACAGCGTAATGACAATCATAAAACTGTATTGTCCGATAGGTTTTAAGTTTTAGTTATGCATCGTCCTTTAACACCATTGACACAAGTTTTGTTCCTTCAATAATTTTTCTTAGATTAGTACACAAATTTTTTGACGGAATCCTTAATTCTCTTTATTAAAACTTTCTTGCAGTGCAAAATTGCTCTCTTTCAAAGTTGTTTTTGAAGTTATATTAAGTATCATAGCGGGTCGACTATAAATTTTGAATTTTGCACTCTGAGCTTTCGGAACGGTGTTAAAGTCAAAATAAACAAAACAGAAATAAAACGCAAGCAATGATACTAAAGAAGGCATGTTCGAATACTATTAAGTAAACATTTCTACTTAATTCGAACACGTAAAACAAATAAGTACCTTTAGCTGTGGCCAGAATGATGATTTGGGAACTTTCTGAAAATCATCCTCTAGATATTCTGGAAAATGCAAGTGCAATTCATTATTTATCATTGACGGTTATGAATTAAATGTTTAAGTATATAATCAACAAGACAAGTAGACTACTTATATAGATAACAGTTCTGTCATCTCCTGCTACGTATGCAAATTAAACACAGCATTACAAAATTTATCCTCTAGAGTTGCTGCAGAATATCAATAATACAAAGTAAAGACAGCAACCATCTTCATTTAAGATTTTAATGGTCTACCATTTTGCTATGCAAAGTGCTTGTTGAATTTTTTTAAAAATCTTCACTCAGATGTTAATGTTACTAGTAATACGGAATTGTTTATGAAATACCGAAGACTGGATAAAACAAGCAAATATATTTGTAGGCATACAAGCAATGTAGCTTTGTTTTCGTAAAGAATCTCAAGTTTTTTCTTCAATTTGGATCCAGCAACTGGTTACAACTCGACAAGATGGCAACGGTGAATACGACAATGACAACTTTGGCAACTCGCTTGAACGCAACAGCAGCAGTTTCAACTGGTGTCGGATCTGGCGATGCAGTTTGGATTCTGACGAGCGCGTTCATTATCTTTACTATGATATCTGGCTTTGGACTGGTGGAATCAGGTCAGACATTTAAAAATGTTTTGTATTTTATTAATAGGTCAATTGCTACTCAAATTAATAATATATACCAGTTTGTATGAAAAGTAGTTAAAACTTGGTGCTCTTTACATCTTTAGATTTTAAGAAAATTACACGCATGTTAAAAGTAATGAAACTTGAAGCATTCGACATTTGTTATTCATGTTATGTCTTATGATGTATAGCGAATTATTAGTATTTGTAGCTAAAGTGATTTTTTAAAACTATATGAGGAAAATTGTTGTGAACTAAATTGTCCATAAATTTTATAATGCAACTTTTTTCTCTCATTGTTTTATACATCGATATCGAAAATGCTTTGGCTCGTAATGTTTTCTCTCTTAACCAAAACGACAATTAAACAAAAGTTCAACAGAAAACAAAACATTTGCTATCGTCTTGGTAACGGTTCTATCTGGCACAAGTTTTGTTTAGAGAATCCAAGTAAAATCTTGGATACGTTTTGTTATTGAAAAAGTGCTGTGAGCAACTGTATTCCCAATCAAAGAGATTTTATTTCTTGTTGTAAGGTACTGAACAGTGCTGTTTACCTATAATTTTTGACATTTTATGAAAGCCTTTTAAAACATTTTGAGAAGCAAAGCTAGTGATCAAGAGTTAACTGTAATAATGTAGTGAGAAGCGTGTTAAACTCAAAATATCATGCCATACACGTGTCCAACTAAGTGCATAAACTGTTGAGCATGTTCAGTTTACCTTATAAAGATCTCGTACCGTTGTCTTGCGGTGTTGAGTGAACAAGTTATGTCTGTCTTGCCGTATAATTCACTTCACGCCAGTACATACAAAAAAAATCACGTTATGTCAAGCCACATGATATAATACTAGATCTTATCATGACAAGCTAAACTGTACAATCTGATAATGTCCTGTCATGTCAAGCATGTTGTTTTACATGTATGTTATGTAATGTTGTGCTATGATTTGTTGCGCGTTATCATTTTGTTTCGTCATGTTATGTTGCTATTGCATGTCAGCTTGTGCTATGTCATGTTATATTATGTTACATTTAATTGTCATTTTATGTTGTAATGTTATGCCATGTCCCGTTATACCATGTTATGTGGTTATGCTTCGTGTTTTTATGTTGTTATGTTTTGTATGTTATGTCGAGTCGTGGTGTGTTGTGTTGTGTTAGATTATTCTGTTCTTCTGTGTTATGTTATGTTGTCTTATGCTTTGATACTCTCTGTTACGTTATATTATATCGTTTTATGTGATATCATATCGTGTTATGTATTATGTTATGTTATGTTATGTTACGTTACGTTACGTTATGTTATGTTATGTTATTTTATGATATGTTATGTTATGTTGTGTTGTGTCGTGTTGTGTTATATTATGTTATGTTATTTATTATGTATTATGTTATGTTATGTTATGTTATATGTTTTGTTATTTCACGTCATGTCATGTTGTTTATGTTATGTTGTGTCGTGTCGTGTCGTGTTTATAGTGAGCATGTGTTGTGTCTGTCGTGTTTTATTTTTCACTGTCATAAAAGTTATGTACATGTAAATAATCATCAAATTTGCAACTCAAAGAAAGTTTTTTTTGGCTCAGGGATGGTGTCCAAACGTAACGAGACCAACATTATGGTGAAGAACGCTACAGACGTGATTTTTGGAGTGTTCGCCTACTGGGTGTTCGGCTTCGCGTTCAGCCTCGGTGAGACACCAGGAACTGAAAATGGCTTTTCCGGCTGGGGCTCATTCTTCACAGATGCAGACGAGAAGGAGATGGGAAACATTTTTGCTCTGTACTTTTTCCAAGCTTCATTTGCAACCACAGCAACGACAATAGTTAGTGGCGCCATAGCCGAGCGAGCAAATCTCCAGGCCTACATGGTGTTCTCCTTCACTAACACTTTAACCTACTGCTTCCCAGCCCACTGGGTATGGAGTAAACACGGCTGGCTGAAGAAGCTTGGGGTTGTAGACGTAGGAGGTGCCAGTCCAGTGCATCTAGCCGGTGGAATAGCTGGTCTTGTAGGTAAGCTGGTATAAAAACAATTTGTATAAAGTAGATTCAATAATAAACATTTGTGACTACCAACAAGAAGATCTTGGGTTCCAACCGCGGCCTGGTTGAGGTTTATACTTATAGGGTAAGTTCAAGTTTCAAGTTTATTATTATTATATACACATTTTTTTACAGAGCTACACTACCCGCAAATAGCAAAGGCTAATCTAGGCG
>JAOBRG010228428.1:0-17047 GCA_027574985.1 Umimayanthus nakama | reverse complement strand
TCAATATTTAAAAAAAAAAGCTGCACAATATAATTTTTATTCAGTTCATTTTTAAATGTCTTATAAAAATATGATTATGTACAAATCCAGGCAATACTTGCCACTTTTAAGAAACCCTGTTTTTTGCTGATCAATGAAAAATATTATTTATGAGCCATTTATAAAAACAATTAGGAGAAATCAAAATTTTAGAACAGAACCCCTCAAAAAAACACAAGCTACAGCCGTGATCACAGACATGATTCCGTGGTCTCCGCCGTGATTCCGTGGGAGCTAGGAATATGACCGTGGAAAACAAAGTAAGCATGGTAGAGAGCGTGTGAAGCGTGAATAAAGCCGAGGTGAACTTGTGTGGGCAATTGTTTCTGAATGCCTTTGGCAGATAAATATCGTGCGAACCATGGGAGTGTAGTATTTCTTTATAAATGGCCTAATTTAAAACTGCCATTGACATGGCCACTATAATCATAACAAATTAGGAATACATGCAGTATCCTGTAGTTTTGTTGTCTTCAAGTTTTCGGATAAAGTAGTTTTGGTTTAATTTTTCCATGAATATTATGATTGTTTCAAGCAGGTAAAAACTCCACAAGGAGGCTAATACTCTGACCAACCTTTTTTTTTGCAAAAACTGAGTTCTCCAAAGTAATCCTAGACTAACTCTTAATGTAATCCTAGACTAACTCTTAATGTAGCCTATAGAGTTATAAACCAATAATATGCAGTGTTATAAATCGGACAAAGACATCAACTAAGAGCACGAGTCAGAGTACTCCTGAAGCCTCAACAAGTTTAAGTGAGACCACACGGGGAGAACTCGATGGTGTCTACTTAAAAAGGAACTGTTCATTAGATGAA
Source organism: Umimayanthus nakama (assembly GCA_027574985.1). NCBI lineage: Eukaryota > Metazoa > Cnidaria > Anthozoa > Zoantharia > Parazoanthidae > Umimayanthus > Umimayanthus nakama. Next base: position 16,189 of record JAOBRG010228428.1, on the reverse strand, counting down.
GAAGATGATCTTCACCTTTCAGCTTTAGTAGAGAAAGTTGGGGAAAATGTACATGTTGATACAGCTGAAAGTGATAAAGATTTGCCACTCCGTCAGATGCTTTGTGACAAAAAATATTGCAATTTGTTGTAATTTGTATCATCAAGATGTATCTGTAACATATGAGTATTGAGCATTTTTGCTGATTAAGATTGGTGTACTTGTTTCGTGTTGTTTTTGATACTCTAAACTACAGGTTTAAAGAGTAAAAGTGACAAAAAATCCAATATTCGGAGTTGAATTATGGGGGTGGGTCATGTTTATTTCAGCCCTTGTTGGGGGTGGGTCACCAAAGTTTTGTGCCATTACGAGGGGGTGGGTCATGCTATTTTGAGAAGCCGGGTTTTCATTTCCTCCGGCCCATCCCCCCTGTACTTTTTGACCAGCCCCTAATCACAAGGCGGTGAGAATAGAATTTCCGAAACACAAAGATAAAGACGGCGAAGAGATAGATTTACCAGTGTTTCTCGAATTCAAGAATCATAACAGAAGCATACGAGTTCCTTTCGTGATTTATGCTGATTTTGAATGCTTCACGGAGAAGTTTCAAACTTGGTCTCGCGATGAAAGTGTAAGCTTGACGAATCAGTACCAACATCATAAGCCTTCCGGTTTTTGTTATCTTATCAAGTGCTTCGATGATGAACACTAGTTCAATATACAGCTAAGACAGCGGATGAAGATATTTCTAAGAAATTCGTTGATTCTATCGAATATGAAATCAAGAGAATCTACAAAAAGGTTTAAGTGCAAGGAGAAAATTAAAATGACTCAAAAGGATGAAGCAGCATTTCAGAGTGCAACAAATTGCCATATTTGTGATAATGATTTGCATAATGACAAGGTCCATGACCATTGTCATCTCACAGGCACATATCGTGGTGCAGCACATGATTATTGCAATAAGATGTATCAAATCCCCAAATTTTCCCCTTTTTTCCCATAATCTTTCAGGTTATGACTCGCATCTATTCATAAAGAATCTTGGTGTAAGTGAGGAGCAAATCAATTGTATTCCAAACAACGAAGAAAAATATATATTATTCACTAAAAGTATTGAAGTAGACAGATTAATGAAGCAGAAAGAGAAAAAAGGTAAAGGGAAGAAGTCATTGTTAAGCGGGATATTAGATTCATCGATTCTTTCAAGTTCATAGCGTCAAGTCTTGACAGACTAGCAGCTAATGTAGATGATACAACGTTTAGATGTGTTCGTAGATTTCTTATAGGGCCAGCAGTTGATCTTGTCAGGAGAAAAGGTGTTTATCATTATGATTATGTAGATTCTATCACGAAGTTATTAGAGCCCAAACTCCCATCTAAAGAAACATTCTATTCCGAACTAAATCACTCGCATATTTCGGATGAAGACTATGAGCATGCTGGGAAAGTATGGAAATACTTCAACATGAAAGATTTTCATGATCTGTATCTTAAGACTGATGTTCTGCTTCTCGCTGACGTCTTTGAGAATTTCAGAGATGTTTGTCTTGAAAACTACAAGCTTGATCCAGCTTGGTATTACACATCCCCAGGTTTGGCATGAGATGCTGGTCTCAAGCTCACTAAGGTGCAGCTAGAATTGCTTTCGGATGTTGATATGCTTTTAATGATTGAGAATGGAATTGGCGGTGAAGTTTCTATGATAAAAAAACGATATGCTAAAGCTAATAACCTTACATGAAAACATATGATCCAAATGCTCCGACAAAGTCTATTGCTTATCTCGATGCGAATAATCTTTATGGCTGGGGAATGTCACAACCACTTCCAACTCATGGGTTTGAGTGGATGAGTGATTCCGAGCTTCAGAATTGGAGAAATCATGCAAGCATTCTCGAAGTCGATCTCGTGTGCCCCAGAAAGATTGAAGATTAGAGGTGGTGTGGAAAAACTAATTCCAAATCTCAAGGATAAGATGTAGTACATCGTAAAGCACTGAAACTCGGACTTAAAATCACTAAGATTCACAGAGGAATCAAATTTAAGGAGTCCGCTTGGTTAAAACCATATATTGCGTCTTCGCGCAAAGGGGACAAATGATTTCGAGAAAGACTTCTTTAAATTGATGAATAACAGTGTATTCGGGAAAACGATGGTGAATATCAGAAGCAGAGTTGACTTTCGCCCAATAAGAAACGAAGACCAGGCGAGGAAACTGATATCTAAACCGAACTACAAATATCGCATAATATTCTGCAAAGGTTTATGTGCTTTTCACATGGAAAAAACAAAATTAATTTTCAATAAATCAGTTTATCTGGGGATGTGTATTCTCGATCTCAGTAAAACTCTGATGTATGGTTTTCATTACAACTACATAAAACCGAATTTTGGCAAATACATGAAACTTCTCTTCACAGACACAGATTCTCTGATATATGACAGTCACTGAAGACTTTTACAGATATCAGCAGAGATGTTCATAAGTTTGACACTAGTATTTATAGTAAAGACCATAAATCAGGAATTACAACAGGAAAGAACAAGGTGATTGGGATGATGAAAGATGAGGCAGGAGGGAAACAAATAACAGAATTTGTTGGTTTACGATCTAAACTTTACTCCTTCAGAATTGATGGGAAAGACGAAAAAAAGTGCAAGGGAGTTAAGAAGTGAAGTGAAGCATATCTTTTCAAGATAACAAAGACTGTCTCTTCACAGGGAATAAACAGATGCGTAGCATGACTGTTATAAGACCTTATAAGCATGAGATCTTCTCAGAGATCTTCAACAAAGTTGCACTTAGCAATGAAGATAATAAGAGGATTATTCTAGAAGATGGTATCATACTCCAGTTTATGGTCATTACAAAACTGAATCAGGCGGTAATTCTGTCTCTCTTGGCACAACCTGAATTTCTTCGCGGATGAAACTCCTTCTCGGTGCTCCTTCTGATAGATAATATAACACAGGTTGATCAGTTTTTTTCAGTGGTTTAGTTTTGTCTCAGAACCCGCGTTTTGCTACTACTAATGCAATGACGTGAAATGCATTGAACTTTGAAGTCGATTTGTTAGAAGCCTTTATTTGCACATGTCAGTAATCTATTAATATTACCTCCCTTCCATTCCTCACCCACGGTTTCGCTCACAAAACTACTACATTGTATGGTTAACAATCCCAGCTATAGACATATTTAGAAAAATAAACCAATACACAACCCCGGTTACGCTTTCGAGCTTTAAAATCTGGGGAAGTTCTTATTTCGTGAAATTAAATAGCTTGTTTACAGACGTGTTCGCGCAAATGAACCAGTTCGCTGGCTAGAAATTCAGTTCACAGTCATTCGTCTGCACTCTTTTTGATGTAGAACTGCTTCCAACTGAACAACAAAAGCTTAGGAAATTCAAACGCCTAGCACAATTCTGCTCTTCAGATAAAGAAGAAAAAGAAATAAAAACAACAGACCTGTTAAGGATAGTTCGAAAGTGTAGTATTTAAACTTAACCCGTGTTAATATCATTAAAAACATATGACAAAATATGATGCCGGAGAGCCGAAACAAATAATTCCGGCGTTAGTCAGTCTTGGGGAAGCCTTGCAGATCGATTTGACTCACAAAAATGTAAATTTTCCTTTCTCTTACGTCTCTTTGGAAACGTCGAACATATTTATTGATATTTTTGGCAAAACACAGAAGTAGTCTGTGTACAAAATCTTGTCTGACCCAACTACTACACATAACAACATAAATTTTGAGAAAAACAGAAGTAACTGACCCATGAACTTAAGGCAAATTTACTTTGTATCCCTTTCCTTCCAAAAGGTCCAAAACTTTTTTAACAAAAATACCGAACTTTCCCACGAAGTATCACAGAGATACTTCACAGCCACCTCCCAAGGTAAAATCGACCTTTCTTGTGGGCAAAATCTACGTGAGGCTTCCCTTATTAAAAAGACCCGCTTGCATCCAAAACAGTTGAGTTCAACCAGTTTCCTTATAGTAGTCTAAGAAGTCAACATGACAACAAAATTTTGCTTCTAAAACGTTCGAACTGATATCTTGGTTTCTCACTACTACAAATTATCAAAGAAGAGAAGAGCGTCATTTGGACAGTGTTATTGATGGTGCACTGCCATAAAGAAAGGCATGACATACTGGTTGCAAATCGGATTTTTAACATACCGATACTTTACGACACATTTCAAAACAATCGACAAATTTCATTCACTGATTAGTAGTGGCGGTCAACTCGAAAGCTTGTGCTCCTTTGACAACTACGCACTTTTCCTCCGAAAGTATATTCAATCAAATCTCAGTTTCTCCTTCTTGTAAGTCTTGATGTATTTTGGAAAAAAAAGAAACTACAACTGTAAAAAAGGTGCAAAACAATAAACCTTGGATTAGCGGGCAGTGATAAGAATCAGCATTAAATGCACCAGGGTACAGTACGAGACTGGCAGTCAACCCTAAGGAAGTTTGACATTGACGTCTTGGGGATGTATTAGTTAGAGTTCGAAAGATACCAACATGTTTCCACGAAATTTTCAATACTAAAAACACAAATCTTGGAAGAATACTGCATAATATTGCAAACAAACGGCAGATAAAATCTCTAACCATCACCTCAGCTTGGATATTTGTGCACCACTTCCACTCTCAACGAGGCCCAGAATGAAATTGCAAAACCTTGCATTCGGCACGAATGCATGCTCTTTCCGTAAGACCCGTTTCGAACGTCGCGCTTAAGAGCAAACATCGTATCGAACTAAGTTCGACGATAACACGGTTCAAGACCACGTCGAAGCACGACCTAGATGGTAATCCTATACGACTGTGGCGTGACGTGGTTTCAAACTTCGAGCTGGCCGACCTTATCTCGTGCCGAACTCAGTATTTATCTGCCATCTTTTCATTCAAAGTTCTGCTGACCAAAGATCACTTGCATCTACAAAGCGCGATTGTTCGATGGCACAACCAAACATTGCAAGAGGTTTGAAAGAACGGTTGTGCTGAAGTTGCGCTTAATTCAGTTTGGTTCGACACCACCTGAGCGCGTCGTTGAAACAGGCCAAACCAATCTCAAGGTTTAAGAGTATTTCACCCTTTGTTTTCAATAGTCTCCAGCGATACAATTTTTTTTAAGAAAGCCGTGTCACACTGCAAGCAAAGTATAAGTAGCACTGAGGATTTCTAACACGCTATAAAACTACACTCAAAATCAGAAGATTGTCATACTTGCAACATTTACATACTGTTAACTATACTCTTTATTTACAAGCTTAAAAAAACCCTCAGGAACCTCGGCAGGCATTCCGAAGTCTACAACCAACAACCCTTACCTCTCAATTGTTTCACAGATTTTGAAATATAAAAAATGAATCAGCCAATTTTTAAATTGGGTTAAAACGTGATAGTCTACTGCCGTGCCTCCTTTCGCAGTCCCGAAAAGTTCTTTGAGAGCTTTAGAACAGTGGTTTGTCAAATGCAACAAATGCTTGATCTAGTGGGGCAGATGTATAAACACAGATACCATATAAATGAACGAAGACACAAAGCGAAGCTGTTTCTTTTCTCAGAAAAATGTCGTCGAAGTTTAAAAATGTTTTGCAAACTTAACAGTTGTAAAACGGTATATTTGCAGCGAAAATAGTTTCCCCGAAAAAAGTGCAAGTAGTTCACAACCAAGTTTTTTTGCTAAAATTTTTATGTTTTCTCCAATTTCATAAATGATGTCAGGGAAGTTATATGTATTTAACCTGATCAGGCTTATTTCGTCTACGTTTACCTTGGCATCTTTTGCTGCAGAATTTTTTGCAGTTTCTGCTACCCCCGCCACCCCCCAACACACACACACAGACACACATAAACATACATACATACACCCCACTCCAGCCAAGCAACTACATTCTTTGTGAACATACAAATAATTGAAAATGAGCAGGGAGGAATGGAGTTTTCTTCTGAGTCGAAAATAACTGCTTCATTCGCTAGATGAAACCGCTACACCAAAATGATTTCAAAAAATCATCCAACTTAGGCAACAGATTTGAAAAACTGATTTTTTTATGACTAAGAGTTCAATAAAGCGATTAGTTTGCAAGACAAATAATCCTAACTTTTGACTGCGTGAGCTCAGAGAAAACTCCGTTACTGCCCTTTACAAAAAGTACTAATTACACGTGTCAATTTTTCGTCTTCTCTCGTTCTCGTTTCGTCTTACGTACACTCAGTAACTCACTCCTTGAATATCGCCACTCAACTCACTTCATAGTAAAATATATCTCTCTGAGCCAAGGAAATTTAAAATTTTTGTTTTAAATAGACACACAGAAGTTATCAATTTCGATTTCTATTTCTAATACCCTTTTAGACAACAAGGTTTAAAATTTTAAAACTAATATCTTTGTGGACATCCTTTAACTGAGGAGAGTCCAATGATTCCGATACTGCAGCATCTGGCCGTAGATAAATGGAAAGGGAACACATGGAACGATTTCAAATAATTCTCTCCAGAGACTTGATAACAGAGCGATTTGTTGCTCGGTGCGTCATGAACAGGTCAAAACAGACGCCGATTCCAAACTTACAACCTGTCCTAGAGGCCACATAGGGAGTTTGAAATTCGTGTTTGCTACCAATTACTGCAGGCATTCATTCCTGTTGCTTATTTGGCCAATTGTTCCAATTTTGCTGCCCGTTGGCGTACTCGGAAGTGAGTAACTGTGTCTCAGGTCAGTAAACGGCCGTCACGTCAGGCCACCTTCTGCCCGTGTCTGTACGTGCTGTGCTATGTCCATTGGTCGCGTGAGGGCCCCAGCTCGGGAGAGTGTTGCCACTGTATCAGTCCTGCAGTCAACCGGTGATGGATCTTGGTCACACTGTACACCATATTATGGCATAAATGTCTTCAAAATGTGAGCAGGTTCGTTACAAAGTCAGCAGTCGATACAGGTCCAAATGATTCTAGTCACATAATGTGCTGTCATCGTCAGTAACCAAGCACTGCCGTGGTTTCTGTACTGTACTGTACTGTCCTGTCATACAGTCAACCTTGTACGTTGTGTACCGTCCATAGGTCGTCTAGCGCTTCCTTCGAAGGGCCCGTTTGAATTTGCGATTGCTGGCCACACCGGAACTATCGCCAGGGGTTCCAGGGGTAAAAGCAGGTGTGGCACCCTGACTACCTCCAGCCATGAAGTTGAAGCCGCTGCTACCCAAATTGGCTGCTGGTGCACTGAAGTTGAATCCATCAGTAGGCGGAGCAGGAGCTATACCGAACAAGGAAATAAATGGAGTAGCAAACAATTACAATGTAAAACATTAACTAAAATGTGCGTGTGAACACGCATCCAAGTCACTGTCTTAATTTCTTTCTATGCGTGCAAGTGTTCGTGTACATGTCAGTGTGCTAGTCTACGAACTTGAACGAACAAAAGTCGTCATGCATATGTAAATATCCGTTAACGTTTCTCACTCTCTCCACGACTCATTACAACTTCCAACACGGCTCGGCAATTGACAATTTACCACCATTTTGGTTCAAATGAATAAAGAAAGAGACAAATTTTTATTCAACTAGCTGTATACAACATTAGGAATGTGTCCATGTCTTTGAAGCCGAGTAATACACAAAGCCTAGTTTCCATTAAATCATCTATGACGCAAGGATCAGCTCAGTCAACTATTTTGTCAAGTGATCCGAACGATCAGGCCTGATTTGCACACACTCGTCTCTTACGTAAAAATCGTCAGTTGCAGAATATTTTGTCAAGCGATCGGGATGAACACATAGAAATACTCTTATCTTCGTCGTACGCCTCTTCTTGACGCCCTTTCAGTACTTGTCGTAGTTTGTCCCATATTTACAATGGAGGCGTAGAATAGCGGAAGGATAGTTCATCTAGACGGATTATCCTTCTCTAGTATAAAAGCAATCGATAGCTCAGGCCAACGAAGTGCCACGGAAAAAGAGAAGCACTATAGATTCTTAGAATTTGAACTACCGTGTTCTACTTTCTTCTGCACAAATATTTTCGCTGGAATCGTTGTCAGGGGGTTGTTGGACAGCCAACATTTTGATAAACACCACGAGACAGTTTGATTGCAGTTGCAATTGGAGTGACAGTATGACCTTAGTCCCAAGCCCCATCCCTTCACCCCGTCTTGACTTGTACAAATGGTGCTGGGCCCGGTCGAACAAAGAGTGGTTAACTTTTTCCAGCAGTTAAACCCCTATCCAATGGATAACATTTTCTGTTTTATCCAATCAAAATTAAGAACGCAACAATTTTATCAGCTGGATAAGCATTTATCCGCAGGATAAAGTCATCCTCTCTTCGTACAAATACACCCAGAACTTCAAGGAGCAAGCTTTAAAGTTACCGTTCACCTTGAGTGGTGTTTTGAGTTTTCCGTGTGTAACTCCGTTAATGCGCATCGAATACCCACAAACCTATATATCAATGGAAAGCTTATGAAATTATCTAAATGAAGGTGAAAAAAAATGTGTAAAAATTTTGATTAAAAAAAGAATGCGAGCATCATAATTCAAACTATTTATTTCACTTCCAGACGCCAATGCGGCTGTCAGTTTTAATTTTGACTATTTTTAGTTTTGTTTCGTTCGTCATAGCTCGCAAACTATTAAATGTATTAAAAAACAGATTTTTTTACTAAAGTTTGTTTAATGTATTTTTATTTTCTGCGAAAATCCTAATTTCGAAACTTTGAACCGTTCCAACGTGAACGGTAGCCTTAAGGGGAATCAGTTAAGTACAGTACAGATGTTGCCTCTCTAGTTCATTGATAGCGACAACCAGTTCTCTTGGGCAAACAGACAATGCTTATTCGATATCAATCAAAGGATCCGGACCTACCAGCAACAGACTGTCCACCAAATGTTGGCGCTACACTACTACCACCTCCAAAGACGAATGGACTGCCACTACTTGTGCCAACTGGGTTCGGCTGATTGCCTGCAAAACTGAACCCACCAGTGGTGGCTTGTGCAGTTCCAAATGCAAACCCCGTGGCTGCAGTAGTGGTGGCAGGTGAACCAAAGGCAGACAAGGAAGTCCCGGAGCCAGCTGTACCCGTGCAAAATCCTGGAGCAGCTGCGGTGCTGTTTGTTGCTCTTGTATCAAATGCTGGTGTTGCTCCTGCCGCATTGGCTACTAAACCTGATCCGAAAATATTACCACTTGACGAGCTTGTACCTGCACCAAACACATTGGATCCTGGAAACATTCGACAACAAAGACAACAGCTGATCAGATAATCAAAAATACGGAAACACTTCAAGGCAAAAACCTTATTCAACAACAAATTTCAAAAATTGCTAGTTATTAGCGATTTTTTGTCAAAAGGGGAGTGCTGCGAGCAGCTTGAAGAATTGGTCTGTAGTGATAACTGCCACGAGAATCAGAATTCTCTGAAGGCAAAGACAAAAAGAAAAGGCATATCTGAGATCAAACATTGGACTGAGCTCACTAACACGTGAAACGACTGTCAGTGCAAGGTAACGAGAGTCGCCATTTTGGGATAGACACGCTGGGCTTTTTGCTACAAACGCAATGAATGAATGAGTTGTTGTGGAGGGACGGATTTGTGGACAAAAATCTGCGTGGACATTTGGTTGCGCAGACGGAATTCAAACTGAAATCAAAAGGCGTAGCCGGAAAATAAATTGGTCAGCCTCGCAGTGCATGCTGTCAATGACAACAGACCTGTAGTCCGTTATCTACAAATCGTTTCTTTTATTGAATAATTTGAAGCGTACTTTCACACGATGCGAAAGAAAACGCCGGAAACTCCTTGATAACATAGTATCAATCAAATTTCTAACAAAGGCAATAAAATTCTGGTGTGTAAGTTGGTGAATTTTGGGGCAAAATCTGGCCCTACATTCTCTTTGAAGTACGGGAATAGACTCATAACGGAAACTAGAACAGCTGCAGAGACTTTGGATATCATGCAGATGCTGTACATCCAATTGTACATCTCCCGTAAGTATAAAATGAACCGTTTTAACAGTGAAATTCAAGACATGTTCTCAAAAAAACCCTGTTGCTTGGTCAACATTTATCTTGTGATGCTATTTCTCAGTCCTGTTCAATTACCATTTTCAACGCTAATTTGTCCTTCTCGCAGCCCACTGCAAACCTATTTAACTCCAAACTCTGATTTTGCTTAATTGAAAAGACGCAAGAAATTTTAAGTTTGGCCATACACTGTCTGTGCAAAACCTTATGTAGTGACTAGACAGTAAATGTTATTATATACACAAGTCACTAGATAACGCCAACGGAGCTCTCTGATTGGCTCCTGCATAACTAGGATCTCAGCTCATACCCTAAAACATAAAAAAAGTATACAAAAATGGAGTCAAGATTCTTATCGCTACGTTTACGGAAATGTAGAAATATTTTAACTATAAATTTGAAACAAACATTGAAACATTCATACAAAACTCCGGTGTTTGTTTAACGAACTCAAACATGGACACAACTCACAAATAAACTTGCCGGAATAATGTTGATTGATGATTTGTATATAATAAAACAATTAGTCCACTCGCTCTCGTCGTAATGAGTTGATAGCCAACTCGGCGCCTCGTTGGCTATCAGCTCATGTACGACTCGAGCTCAAGGAATCATTGTTAAATAATCTCGTTAAATTGAAAACACACAAAACGCGAAAAGATTTCACACAGCGATTATCATTGTTAGAAAAATGTCATTTTCTGGGCATATTATCTTCTAACTCCACCGATGTTTTCTAAATACAAGTGGTGTTTTGACATATTCGAAGGTCAAAATGCGACAAAAACGAGATGTGATCGGTGACAAGACTGATGAAGTTCGCATTCTTTTGGTTGAATGAAGGAAAACAAGATTCATAAGTGAAAACGACTATTAAATAAAAAATAGGCACGCGTAACGTGCGAATGGCTACTGCTCTTACGATTACCGTCTTTATTTTGAGTCGTCGCGACATCAAACATTACATATCAAAATCTTTTGTAGCTTTTACTGTAGGATTTACTGTGGGAGGAGTGACTAGGTAATAAATGATAATCTTGTTTAACTCAAAACACGCAAAAAGCGAAACGATTTCACGCAGCGATTATGAGTGTTAGAAAAATATGACGAAAACGAGATGTGATCGGTGACAAGACTGATAAAGCTCGCATTCTTTTGGTTGAATGTGGAAAACACGCTTCATAAACGAGATCGGCTATTAAAGAGGTCATTAAACAAAAAAACGGCTGAATCTTCACATACATACTATATCTTCTAAAAGTAAACAACCAAAGCAAATCTGCAAAGCGACACAGAACTGATTAAAACTAGTTAAAACTATTGTGATTTCTGAGTATTAGCAAAATTTAACTTGTGCGTGATAGCTCGTGCACTTTCAGTGCGCAAAGCATGCAAAGTTAATTTATAACCCACAGAAATTTCGTACTGTGAAAAAACTGCATTCGTTGACAAAAGTCAAAGTGTTCAATCGCAAAGAAACCAAAATGAACAGCCAGAATGCCTAATGACAAGCGAACTTCGAGCTAAAGAAAAAAACACGAAAACATCGTAATACCGCAACCTATTAATGGGTAATTCTTAGTTATTGCTGTGAAGACCTTTAAACCTGAAATGCTGTTTTTGCCTTTCGATAGTCACGTGACCTCAATTTGCATATTTTTTTCTTAACTGGGATTTGCAACAGAAATATTTAACCAAATGTGAAGTTTCTCGTCACAACAAACGTTAAGTTCAATCATTACCAGTGGTCAGACGCCTGAGCCTCTTTTCCATGAATTTCAGGGGGTGCATAAAACACCCCCTTATCTGGTGAATTATACCGCATTGATTGGTAGGTCTTATTCTACCAAAATCCACTATGAAACCTTTTCTGACCCGATAACTGTACGAAACCCTAGTTTTGGTACCTTCGCTTCCGGACTAATTGTAGCAAAAACGTTTCCTACTCAACCATTTAGAAGTACGTATGGCTTTTGTCTGTTTTCTGCCTTGCTCTAACTACTGTGCCTTCCTATGTCTGTCGAGCTAAATCAATCAATTATGGCAACATAGAGAAGCATAGGAACAAACAGGAATAAATACTAGCAGTACACACCAGTTTTTGCACCAAAGGAAAATGGGGCTACTGGGCCTTGATTGCTGTTCCCATCGGCATCCATAATTTCGTCTGATACTCCGCCAGTGCCTGGGGTTGGTACTGCAGGGCCACCACTTCCACCACCAAAGACAAACGGCTGAAGCAAGAAAAAAAAGCCCAAATATTCACACTCCTCCAGGAAGTTCATTTATTTGTATAAAATGCCTTTAGTCTCATAATCAGTTTCCCGGGGCCTTCCAAGAAAATCGAAAAATACTAGATAAATTAACAAAAATATAGTTCGTACACAATCTTGTACTAGTGCAACTCGCTTTTAAAGAAATGGTTTTTTTTGTGCCACAACATTTCATTCATTCTGAGAACCAAAAACAACTGCCGAAATGAGAAAGGATTCGACATTTCTATGCTCCCAACATTGAAGTTTGATGCATTAAGAATAATGAAGTTAGAAAAACATATGCTAGCTAATGAAGACATGGTAGATTTTATGTTTTAACTAACAAGGTGAAGGGTTTAAACAGCAGAAAGTTATTATTTAATGCATTTAGCCAACAAACTTTTTATTCGGACCATTACTTAATTTGTTCAAGTTATTTCATGGCAATGTAGCGAAATAAGGATGTTTTGTGTCGCAATAGCATCAAGACAGTGAAAGGCAGAAAGTGCGAATTCACAAGGGTCGTTGAAATTTTTGAAAGTCAGTGGCCTTGCTCACATTGTCAGGATTTTGGCTTTCTTAATGCTGTAATCATGTAATACAAAAAAGAATAAGTTTTACAAACCTGCACTTCTGTCGACTGTGCATTGCCAAAGCTAAACGGGTTTGTTTTTGTTGCATCACTGCTAGCTGTAGTACTGCCAAATTGAAATGGTCGGGCAGGGGCAGGGGCAGGGGCAGCTGCTGGTGTACCTGTGCTGGCAGTGAAAGCGAAAGCTGGCTTGGCACCAACACCAGCTGTCTTAGAACTTGATATTGGTGCAAATGTGAACGAGGCAGCTGAGCTGGATTCTGTGGTTGTCTTAACAACTGCACCACCATTAAAGGGAAAGCTTGGTGTTGTCGTGTTAGTGCTGGGAGTCCCAGTGGATCCAGCTGAAAAGGGACTTACTACAGCTGGGCTGCTTGTTGTTGCCAGCGTGAAGGCGAACGGTTTTCCAGATGAACCAGTAGCGCTTGTTGTGGAAACATTTCCTGAAGCTCCAACTGCACCAAACACCCCAGTAAAAGCTGGTTTTGAGCTGGTATCACTACTAGATGTTGTGTTAGCTCCAAATACTCCAGTAACCAGTGGGTTATTACTTGGCTGGCCTGAAGTTCCTGGTGTGGCCACAAACGAAAATTGAGAGGAACCATTTGTAGGAATGGACGCAATACTTGCAGGTGCAACGAAGGAAAACCCCCCTGCTGGAGACGACGAAGTTTCAAACACCGGTAATGCACTGCTGCTGGTCTCGACTGGTTTAATACTAGTCAAACTTGTCGAATTGCTGGCTGCTTGAGCACCGAATGAGAATGGAGCTGGATTTGCTCCCAAACTTGGTGTTTTACCAGTGCTTTCTAGAGAAAAGAGCCGGTTAACATATTAGCAATTTAGCAACCTTGTCACCACTCTATTGTCAAGTTATAGCCACGAACTTCTTTTCTTTTATAGAACCAACAAAAAAAGAACCGAACTGATCAACCACTCGGCCAAACTCTCTACTAAACCCTTCCAGCTTATATGCACACTTAAAGAGACAGATTAGGAGAGCACTAAATAACAACCAAGACGTTAAATGTTTCAGCGATACTTTGGACCATGAAGAAGACGAAGTTTTGATCGCGGAAATACAACTAATACGAAGCCTTATCCTAACCTCAATTAACTCTAAAAGAAGAAACTAAATAGAACAAGAGGATAATTCATAGCCTGACTCGGACCGTGTCGTACGATTCATTATAAGTAATAACAGATATAAGCAGAGTACACTTTGAACAATACTTGAAAAATAAATAATTATTATGAATCATCTTACGTGCATTGAGTGGAAAAGTCACAGCCGAGTTAGGCTGTTCATACAGCCTCTTGTTAACATAAAGGTTATTTTTTACACATTCTCTGTGAACAGGAACGCAGGCTCTTCCGCTCTGTTATCTCTGCTCTGGGAAGAACCCTGTGTATTACATCTAAGTTTCCTTTTTTTCCTTATTCGATATTGTACTTGTATCAGATAACAAGAAACTGCGTCAAAAAAAAGAAATAAATGCTCGATGTTTGCCATCTTTAATCTTACACATAAAGACTTGTCTTGAGTAGAACTCGCCGATGAAAGTCGATTGAAGTATGAACTAAAAGCAAAAAATGCTCGACAACTTTAGCGTCCCAAACAAATGATGTTATCCATAGCAACCTAAGCAATATGAGCGGTTGTGTTTTTTGAAAGCAGTTTACATGCGCAGTGAGGCACTGCACTTCCTATTCGGGAAATATGGACAACCGCTGACACAAAAGAGAGCTGGTTCTTCATTATGGCGGCTAACAAGGCTGACTTGACAGCCAACTTCAATTGAAGTTTTTGGCACTTTCCATTACCAAAAGCAGTTTTTGTTTGGGAGAAATGTCTGCGAAAATAGTAAAGATTCGATATTTATTGAAGTTTTGAAGTGTCACATTTGACCTTTTAAGATGGGGCTAAGACCTTAAATATATGTCTTCAAATGTTTCTTACCCATAAAAAATGGTGGTAGTTCAGATAGACCATATTAAAATATGAGGTCAAGGTGAAACCTACTTTGTAGGAAGTAACAATTCTACATAACAATATTCTTACTATGGGCCGCACCTACCTGGCAGCTTGAAGTGGTTTGCCCCTGCCACCAAGCTTGGACCAGCACCTTTGGTTGCCGATGTACCAAACAGTTTCATACTTGGGGGCGGGGCTGTGTCTTCTGCTGGGAACATATCAAATCATATAATTATTTTACAAATACAGCGCTATTGATTAACAGGAACAACAACCCACCGACAGCCCAAGCAACTCTGGCCTCTACTTCAGTGCAGTAGTGTTGAGCGCAACAAACCTTAAAATCTCTTGCGATCTTATCTCCGTTAGTTTTCAAAGCAATGGATAATATCAAAGTAAACAAGATATGTCTAGACTTTTGGGGATGCTGAAGTACCAGTGAAAGACACTCCACACAGTTGTTTGAGCGAGTGTTAATTTCGTCAGTTTTGTTTTGGACTTTTACCTTTGGTACTGGTGCAAACATAGGGGACACAAAGTCAAGTGCTCTCATCTGAAATACATTATTCACGAGGTGTTCTACATATTGGTAACAATGGGGTATTCTATTTGATAAGTTAACTGAGCAGAGGCAATGTGCTGCACATGCAGGCAGTTTAGGCAAACCGAGCCAATTCAGAAAGATATGGTCTGAAGCCGTGTCTCGGGAGTTTGGCATCTTTTCAGTTCCAGTAGGGAACTAAAACTATAATTTGCCTGGTTGAAAGTGGGAAATTCCCGCGCTTTTCATCACCTCTCTTATATCTTTCCTTCGAATGAACAAAAAAACACACAGGGGCACAAAGCGTACTCTTCTTCACGCAACTAATTTAAGTGCTTTCAAGGACTTTATTTCCAAGACACAAACAGGCGAATGACTAACTGTGAAACTTGGGCGAATAAATACTAAGCAGCAATGTTCTGCATGCACAGTCAAGCACATCCAGCATAGGGCTGCTCAGTGTTTCAGAAGACGTCCTAAGTAATCGCTGCCAACAATTCTAATTTTTAGCACTAAGTGATATTTCCACTTACAATCAAGGAATTTAATAAATAAGTTAAAGGCTTTTCTTCGAATGCCGAAATCTGTAAAAAATTTACCTTATTATAACTTCACCACCCATAGTTAAAGCAAGGACCACGAGGTAAATAGTCCTTTTCACGGTTCATGAAAAGTAACCAAGCTTAGACATGAAACCGAGGCGAAAGTTGTCCTCGCACAATAAGAGAGGTGGAAATAATAGACATGCTAATAAGTTTCTTTCTTATGATAATTATTTTCGCTTCTCTAACTGTGCGAGC
>JAOBRG010228317.1:0-17048 GCA_027574985.1 Umimayanthus nakama | reverse complement strand
CAAAAGGTTAACCGCGCACGCAGAATTCGCCAAAAGAGGCCTAGTAACTAAGCATGTCAGAACAAAATCAATTCTACATTAAAATTTAGATTTATTTATGTAGTAAATACACCATATTTACCAAATTCTTTTAACTTACGCTCCAAAAAGTGCTAAAATTTGCTAGTTATGCGTGGCAGTGCTCGTTAAAAAATTATGCTTTTCTTCGCCAATTATGACACAATCCGCCAAGGCCTACGTTCGGCCAGAGCCTCCCCCACCAACGTCCCCCTTCCCCCCCCCCCAAAACAAATTGAAAAACCCCTGTATAGTCCGGTATAGGGAGTACCCCGACGACCAGAAAACAGATTGTGGACTAATAAATAAAGAAACACCAGGACACTTCATCTGTTGAAATCTGATTATTCTTGCACAGCGTATTACAAAGTTCGGGTGACGCGTATGGATGGGACGCTTTGGGCAAAACATGAGGTGTCATTCACAATCGTCAGTTCGTCATTTGCATCACCGGTAGATTCAATCCACTCTCTTGGGGAAACGTGGTCTGTCGTACTGGCAAATCTCAGATTCCCCCCAATCCGCTCGTTCAGTACCCTTGTGTTGTAAGGAGGGACTTGAAGTGGAACGGAAACCGCAGCACTGTATGAATATTAGCCCTTTAATCAACTTGACGAAAGAATAAAGTATTAAGATTTGAATGCACCGGTAGACTTTTATAGTATGGGCTCCGATCCATTCCAGTCCACAACAGACTTCTTCCATCTGCGATATAAGAAAAACGTGATCAAATCTTCTATCTTCTACAGTACATTTTTCATGTTGGTGAAAGAGTAGGGGGCACCATATGGGGGCGCTAAGGTAGGAACGAGTAAAGCTAGCGAGTAAAGTATCGTTTTGACAGGATTAACTCAAAGTTTATTTTTACAAGCCACCGTGTAATGCAATGAGCAGCAAAGAGATATCTCCGACATACTACTGTGATGCAACCATTTTTTTGGTACAGACAAACGTATATAAGTTTGGAAATCTTCGGTAATCTTTGCACATCCACTACAAGAAGTCTCAAGAACACTTGGAAACTGTGTGAAAGAGTTTTGTAACGCCTTTTGCAATTTGAAACTTTTCGAAAACGTTGTAAGTAGTCCAAAAGGTTGTTAGAAAGCTTCGCACTGTGAATTTCTTAGTATAAAACTCGTGCCTATTTAAAAAGGGCACTCCATGTTAGTGTTCTAACAGGTTTTTTCATTACAATTTGAAACTTTTCGAAAACTTCGTAAGTAGTCAAAAAAAGTTGTTGCGAACGGCAATATCCTGTCGTTACTTCTGAAGAAATACAAAGCTTGGCACCGTGAATTTCCCAGTAAAAAAATCGTGCCTATTTAAAAAATCAGTCCATGCTAGTGTTTTACAGATTTTTTTATATATTTTATTAAGCGATTCTTGATTTTTATGATTCAGGATAAGTGGACAGACCTGCGAAAATAGTTTAGTCTTTAGACTGTCTGACAATTGCTTGCGCGAAACCCAATGAAAACGCAACAGTGAGAAGTTCACTGCTATCAAGACCGTACACTTGTAACTTTTACTTTGGTATGTGGATCATATAAACTTATGCAGACCTTTTCCAGACGAGTTTGTGACACTTTTAGTTTCATCAATAAAGTAAGGTAGAGGTTAATCGAAGCTGACCTTGTTCTGATGCACAGCTCAAGCGGGGGAACCAGGTCTCCATCTTTGTACTCGGGACACTCTCTTGTTGTGTCTAAGGAATGCAAAACGCGAGTCGACCAGTAACATTGCAAGCACTATAGTCATGCGTTATCAAAACATTACGCCCGGGGGGGGGGTTCCCCAATTTCGGGGCGGGGATCGTTTCAAATTTAAGGAACCCCAAGGAGGTACCAATTTGGTCGCGGCTCAGAGTTACCATCTACAAGCGTACATCCAGACAACATTTCAACCAATTTAAGGTTACCGTTCAACTTGAGCGGTGTTTTCAGCTTCCTTTTGTAACTTCTTTAATACACATCGGATACCCACAAACCTATATGTCAATGAAAAGCTTATGAAACCATCTAAATGATGGTGAAAAGTTTTTTTAAAATTTTTCTTTTTAAACGAATGCAAGCATTGTAATTTAAATGAGCTATTTATAATTTAACTTCTAGACGTCAATGCCGCTGTCATTTCCAATTTCCACCTTTTGTAATTTGTTTGTCAGTTTCAGCACAACTTGTGCTCTTATTCCGTGCTAGCCAGGTTTTTAGTTGTACGCGTCCAAAATTTTCTGCAGGCATTTGAGGAAAATCTCCCACTTGCAGTATTGTTACAAAGCTGCCCTGCTTGAGTCATAAAAAATGATTGGAGCGGAACTTCGAAATTCCCCTGTACAATTTACATCTTTGGATACCACATGTATTTTATCAACTTGTCAAAATGGACTGTATGATATTACAAATTGAGGAGTATTGCTCCTATGTATTGTCGTAGTTTCAGCCAAAACACGTTTCGAGAAATCCACGCCTAGAAAATGCCGCTTGGTTCACGATTTACTTCCATTTTTGGTAAATTATTAGACGTATTGACATTTTTTTTGACTGGAAGTTCATTTCATATATATGTATACTCTCTGAAAATCTCATTTTGAAATTTTGATCCGTTCCACAACACAAACGGTAACCGCAAAGAACTGATTTAATATCTCTGTTTGTATGATATTGAGGAAGCTCTAAAGAGTACCACACCGTATGCAAATCACAAAATTTCATCTCTGACACTCCAAGCGGTACCAAATCCTTAAATGTAACCCCCAACAGTAATGACCAGCATCCTCGCCCAAAAATTTTGTAGGTCCCCCCCCCCCCCTCACTGGGAACAATACTAAAGTGCATAATAACAAGTGTTCATAGAAATAAACGGTGCGATTTTAGTCACAGTTTTAATAGGGTCACAGGTACGCACAGCGGTCAGCTACACAAATCCTAAAAACAAATAACTAAATAACAGAATAAACACGGAGGTTGAAAAATATACCGTGCAAGTGTGAACAGAGTGTAGCCTAGAAAGAGTGTCTATGCGTATTCTAATGTTTGTACTTATGTGATGATAAGCCCACTCACCCACAGTCAACCTGATTTCTTCGTCTTGTCGAGCAAGGCCGTCGTAGTAATACAGATCAAACTTCTTCTCAAGTCTCCTAGAATGAACAAACTCCGTTCCGTATTATCTCATAAGGGTCCGTAACTAGTTAACTAACCGCGTTCTGTCAGACATCAGTCCTAATCCGTCTTTAAAACTGTTCAATTTATGAACTGTACACACGGTTTTCAGTAAGAAATTGTTAAAAGGCGTCCCAGGGACGTCTTGTTTCTTTGTTTAGGAGGTCCAGAGAAACCTCAAATTGATCTAATATGGTAACGGTTGTATCTCCTAACGATTTTCTGCATCCTAGTTAACTTTTGCGCCCTTATAGTAATTTTTTGTATAGGAAATGGTACGACTTCATGTTCAATCTGGAACTTATTTGCAGAAGTAAGCTCTTCAGAAAGTATCAAAAGTGCATGAAACGTAGGGCGAATGCAACTTAAACCTTCTGAAAAACCCACGAGTGCAAAGAAATTCCAATTTGAATGAGAAAAGTCGTATAATTTCCTTTTATTAAGTCATATGAAAAACTCTGAAGTCAACTTGCCGGAAGTGACGAAAGACGCGCGCTTTTTGTCATGTGATGAATAATTTATTTATGCAACCTTCAATAAAATACAAACTGCTCAGCTGCCAATTATCAATGGACAGATCAAAGCAAGTTATCAAACAGCAAAGTTCTGAAACTCAAGCAGGGAAATGTTTCCAAGTTATTTTTCAACTTGTATCTTGCTAAGTATTTTTACACACAGTTTGGCTCCGTTTTCGCACTTTGTAAGAAAAAAGTTGCACTGTTTCAACTAATCAGAATCGAGAGATTTCTTCATGAGTATCATTAGGCGCAAATACGAAATTTTTTTCATTGACAAAAACCCTGTGTACAGGTTGAAATTTGTTCCTAAAAGTTTGTACATATGTGTATATATACACACACATACACACCCATATGCACATCACCTTTTTTCTTGTTAGGACGTAGTTAATAGCGCTGCGCACAGATACTATTTATAGTACCAAAACTCGGACAAACAACCGACATCGAATCTCAAGGGATTTCTAATGTCCCGTTTTCTTTTGTTGGAAATGCAAGAATAAACAAGAATATAATTATTATAAACTCGGACATGACTTTGACGTCATCTGTGTGCAATGCTATTGTTTGTTATGTAAATTATTTAAGTTTTTTGTATGTACATTCTATGTATGTTACTTATGTTTAAATAATGCAGTGAAAATGGAAAAAATTAAATTAAAAAATACGCTCACACCCAAACGTACGGGTCAACCAGAGTTCGTAAAATATGCAGCCTGTTTACTTTATTGTTGATGATGTTATCGACCCTGTCAGACAACGGCCATTATCTTGTACGTATACTAAGCTGCGTTCAGTGAAAGCCAGTTACGTTTAAAAATAAGTTTCTTTAAAATAATAAAACGATTTCTTTGTGATAGACCTGAAAAGCGAGAACAGTAAAGCAGCTCAAGCAAGAACGAATTAAATCTCGCCTACCTGTCCTTCAGCAGATTCTTGTCAATAGAAAACAAAACACTGAAATGACTTTCACTGCAAACCACCCAGATTGGATATTTCGGTGTCTTGAGGTTCACGCCAACCTATCACAAGTTAGTAACGGAAGATATTTTAAAATAATTAATTTGACAAAATCAACCGTGTTTAATAGCCCGCATTTTCCAAATCTTTTTCTTAAAATTTACTCAAATTCTATTCTGCTTCATTGTACAAAACTGTTTCATTTTACAGAAGTAGTGATTTGTGCTGTAGCAGAAATTATAACAGGCAGTCTAGACTGAAGTTTTCTAAAGTTACAACACTTAGAAGCGGTTACAAGTCATGACATCTGAATCAGGTTGGTAAACTGAAGTGTTTTTTTTTTACAAAAATAAATAATAGATATTTAGTATACAAGCCTATTCATGTGTAGTTTACAAGTTAAAATATACTTTGAAGTAACAACAATGAACTTCACGTAATTAAGTGTAACTTATTGTGCATTTTGTCCCTTTTCTTTTCGAGTTTCTAAAGTTGTACTGTAATTACCATTAACTGTCAAAGAAAAGGGACAATAGGTTTGAAATAAATGTCAGGGTGGAGTCAAGTATCAGTTAATTATTTGCCATTTCCATCTAAACGACAAAGGATTTTTTTAGGTTTCTTCACTGTCTTTCGATCGAAACTTGATATTTCAGTTGTTCTATGAAAGCGGAAAAAGATAGCAGTTTCTTCTTTCGTTTACACAGATGTATGCAATACGCTAAAACCAGGTTAGCCCAGTCAACAGTGACTACCGTTTTGTCTGTTTGTAGTACACCGAACAAGATTTCTGTGTTTATTAAATTTCCTAATCTGTGGTGTATTGATTTTATCAAGTTCTTCATTTCTTCCCAGAGTATCTGGGTTTTTTCACATGTTACAAAATAGTGCTCAAGTGTATCTGTTTCCAAATCAATAAAAGATTACGTTTTACCAATTTGCTTGTAAACGATATCCAATGATAGCCAATGATTAGTACTGATGGCTAGTAATAACTTATGATATCTAATGGTTGCGAATGCTGGATAATGCATGGTAGCTGGACTAGTAATTGCTAATGATATATTTTGTTAAAAAAGTTGGGTAATGATAGCTAGCAATAAATTATGATATCTTATGTTAGCGAGTGATAACTAATAGACATGTAATGACATGTCATAATAGACAAGAACGGTTGATGACACTGGCTAATGTTATCTAACTGTATCTAGAAACAGCTAATATAGCATTGGTGTCTAACGACATCTAATGAGTGCTAACGATAGCTAAGGACTTGTCAGTAGATACTGGGGGGGGGGAAATTTTTTGAGCTTTGTCAAAGGGGGCGGGTTGTGCTTTTTTCAATGGCATTTAGATGAGCTGATTCAGCAGTTTATGAGCCTCAGCACGCTAGACAATTGTTTTTAGGCATTATTATTATTATTAATAATATTATCATCATTAATATTATTACTATTATTGACGCATAAAGTTTCTATTTATGCGTATTAAAACATTCTTTTTCTTCTTCTTCATCATCTTCTCCTCCTCCTTCTTCTTCTTCTTCTTTTTCTCCTTTTTCTCCTTTTTCTCCTTCTTTATCCCTCTCCCTACACCTCCCCTTCACCTTTCTCTCCCCTCATCCTCACTAAGCCAATATGTTATCTTATAATTTCTACAATGCTTGGAGTTGAAGCTAGCACGGAACAGTGTCTAATCTGAAAAGATATGCTCATTAAAGTGTCCGAGCTTCAAAATGTTGAAATACAAATCGGTGAATCCTCCCTGTGGGAAGGGAATAAAAAGATGGCTGACGAGGCGATCTCACCTGACATGATCCGTAGTGCTCAAAAAGGGACAACAACCCAACATCGCCTTGTTTGTCTACTCCTTTTAACACTGACTGCAAACGAACAAAGCCAACTTCATTATCAACTGTGTTGGATAAAGTTTGATGAAGCTACATTACTTCAATATGATTAGTTTCCATGGACACTATCATAATAGTTGCTTCTCACTCCTAAAAATCAATTTAAGAGTATATGGTCAAAAATAGAAACCTGGGATATCCAAAAAGATCAGACTAAGGTAACTGATATTGAATAAAAAGTTTGGTACGTTAAACTGTCTGCTTTCCAGTTCGAGAACGCTTATCTGGTTCAATTTAAAAGAGGAAAAAATGTTCAGTTCGCTTCATAACTTGTTTATCTCAACGGGAGTTCTGTTTGAATTTATCGAGTTCAGCTAGGGGCCGCGGAGCTGGAGTTCTGAACATTTAAAGGCGATCGGTTTCTTCCGCAGATCAAAAGGAGAGGGGAAACTGAGCATGAGCGCAGATTCATTCCTTCGTGGGGGCAAAATGCAATGTTTTTTTGAACTAATGAGACAAAATTTGACCGAGAAATTACTTTTAGCCTCCAAAAGGGAATGGATCTAGCAAAAATTTGCATTAGCAAAATGGTCTGTTGCGAAAGGCAAACCTGGCGAGACTCCCATGATAAAAAGACGCTAGGGCAGCAATAAAGTTAGTTCTCTTATAAATTTAAAGATGTTTTTAGTTGGGGTATCATGAAAGCAGTCTATACAAAACAACGTATGTCTATGAGCTCCACACAAAAAGTGATCGGTTTGTTTAGACCATTTTAATTCACACCTTTTCCGTCTGCTGGAAAAGAAGCTGAAGTAACCAAGGAGTTTATCCAAGGTGTTATTGAAATGTGACTTGACGTGTAATTTCGACAAGAAAGATCCGATAGTAACGAAAGCTTACAATCTTTGTACCAGCACGACAGCAACTTAGCAATGAACCTGTCGGTGTTAACCAATCTTGACCAATACATATACCATGTACTCAAAATTACTTAAAATTGGCCAAGATCATCTTGCCCTTCCGTAAAGATTTTGAAAAACAGATTCTACAAAACATTGAAATGCCCCACATCTGCCTTCCCAAGGCAAAGATAATTTTATTTGCTACAAATAAGTTATTTAAAATGAAGTAAATTCAACCAAGAAAGAAGATACATGACGAGGAAGGTAAAAAGAAACGACGGGGCTTAAACAAAGGTAGCTGCAACGCATCACTGATGTACCTTTGTCGCTCCACCTGAATCCAGATCCATGACACCATCAAACACATTGGATGTGGCCTTTCCAGTTAGAATGAGGTTTACCATTTCCTTGGTGATGTTTGCACAGGATGTTAACGTTACACGAGTATAGCAATAACAAAAATAGCAATAAAATACTAAAACTATCACTTGATAACCTGCATTGAAAACTTTACAAATATATCAAACCATATATTTGGTGCTATATACCATGCCGTAAATCGGTGCTGACATATTCTGCTTGTTATGTATTTTTGACAAGAAATCATAAACTTACAACCTCTAAGCATAACAATTTCAGGAAATCCTTATTTAAACAAAACACATGTCAAGTGACATTTCAATTGCCAAATAATCTAAATATTTGTGTGTTCCCGTTAACTGTTTATTTACTGCACGCGTCAACTAACACCAGTTGCTTTCATAGTTCACGGTGTTGTTTAGTTTATGCAATGGTTCGACACCATCTTTATGTCGTTGTTGTTTACTAATCGTTGTTGTTACCTGCGTGCAGTAGCCGTGAGCCCCCATCAGGGTGTTTGACGGCTCGTCCATATCGCCAACCACTCTGTCAATATCAAAACACAATAACATCCAACGTTAATGGATCTTTACTGAGTCGCCGTGGACGGTGATACAAGCTGCAATAGCAGCCAGAAGATCTGTTGAGTAAATACAGGAATTCTGCCCAAATGGAGCGATAAAGGGTAAGTGACCTGGGTCCGGTTGTTCGAAGCCTGCATAACTTCGTCCAGCGGATAAATCCCTCTCCAACGGCTATTGTCCAATTAAAATTAAGAACGTGCCAAATATACCCGCTGGATAGGAACTTATCCGCTAGATAAAGTTATCTAGTCCAGCCCGTTCAACGCAAAACTCCGATACATTCTCTGTTAAACTTTTAGTTTCAAAAAAAATAAAAGCAGTGCTACAGTTTTTTAATATTAAATCAACAAATCTTCGACACTTAATAACTTCCATCTACTTTTTCCGTTCTGAGACTGACGCTAGGAAGTGCTAACGTCAGGTTTTCAGTTGCCTTAAGAACAGCGAGAAGGATGAACACCACACAAAACAATACATTAAACAACATAGTACCAATAGGTACAGCAAGAAAAGCACTTAGGTATTGTAAAGATTTCGAAGCTACGCATACTCATTAAATGTTAAACGAGAGCAGGCGAAAGACGTACCTGCAAAATTTCTCAGAGGATTTCCAAACCCTTCCAAATAGTTTTCAGTCTTGTGTGTGTGAGGTTGGCGTAGTTGGTAAGATCTCTGACTGCCAACCAGAAGCTCCCGGGTTCAATCTCCGGCTCGGTCAAGGGGTTGAAATTTGGGCGGCCTTCTTTCGCCACACCGTCCGTGGACAGGGACTTTAAGCCGTTGGTCTAGTCTCTTAATGTTCTATCGGGGGACTTAAAAGAGCCCACACACTTGTTGATAGGAGTAGGCTAATGCCGGTGTTGTGGACTGTAGTCGAGCGTTTTTAACATGAGCCCTTGGCTCCCACGTTATCGACTCAAAATAAATAATTTATTTACTTGTATTTATTTAATAATGAAACAATTTCATACTCACCGTTTTACAGTTCTGGAAAGGATTACAGAGTAGAGGAACAAAATACACCCGCTGCTCGATTCACTTTCAAACTGTCAACATCGGGAAGGGGAAGTTAAAACAAAAATTTCAGTCATTACAGACAAAGATAGTTCCACGCTAAAACATGTAGTTATCAAGCATGTAATGTAGCAGGGCTAACCCTTTGTTACAAACTGTCGATAGAGCTTAACCTGGGGTGTTCTAGGTCGTTTTTGATTGCGATAAGAGGGACTGGAGACGAGATTTACAAGAGGAAAAAACTGTTAGAATGCAGAAAACACTGTTTATAAGAAAGCAAGTGTCATTCTTCGGATAGCTTATGAGCTGGCGTCATCCAGTGCACATTAGCTCCGAAAATTACTTTTGAACTTACCCACAATCCAAAAAACGAACATTTCCTTCAAATCTAAAAACGCGCCTACAAAATTTTTCCTCTGAAATTATCTGAAAATTTTCTAAAAACATTTGTGAATTCTTTTTCAACTACGATACTGTGTCACTATGATTTAAAATTGTGATTCTTTAAGCTCAGAAGCTGAGCTATAGGCAAAATATGACATAGCTGCGCAATATTTAAAGTTGTGACTGCCCCTTAAACAGACAAGTAATGTTGGCGGGTTAAACAGGACATTAAAGTCGCATTTATTTAGGTTGGCTTGCAATGTACAGTTTTAGAGTTACTTAGACCTATTGTTGTAAAGCCGGTATTTTATTTTGTTGACCTGCGCTTGTAGGGTCGACTGTTTGAACGAGGTCTAAACACTGAAGACTGAATTTCTAGTAATCTGATTGGCTCGCTGCTTACGGTATAAATCTATATAATGTAGTTTGTCCAAATATGGAAACTGAGGTTTTACTAAAAAAAAAAATTCCTTTCAATGGCCGAAAACTCGAGCCGGTAGAAGTAAAATTTAAAACATCGGGATATTTTTCATCCAGTGTTTTGGTATTTAATGAAAAAATTATTCCACTAGCGCTTATTGGGAAAGAGCTTATAGTAGCAGACTCGATGCTCCGCATCGTGTTTGCTTTTTACAAGCTAATATCCAACACGCAATCGTGGAATAACTGTTAACCAAACTTTGCTCAATTAATCGGCTCGTAAACTTACCTGTCGTATGTTTTGGGACAAGAAGTTCTTCAAACTTTCTGAAGCCTTGAAAGTGTTTAAAACCAGCTGAAATGACATAACAAATACATTTGGTAACGAAGTGTACAATTTTGTTGAAATCTGCAAAGTAAACTTGTTGATATGTTTTAGAGCTCTCTATTCTTGGAAACTGTGGGCTGAAAACAGCATTTTGTTTTCAAGAGAGTTGAATTTTGTGACCACTGATCCAGTGTGATATCATTATAATTGTAGGAGTATCGGAGGTCACGAAAATCAATACATGTTTGCACATAAAAATGTTTATATGCCGTGTAAAATACTCGATAATTGTTTTTAGTGAAATTTGTGGCAGAAATAAGTCAACTGGAGCAGAAGTTTGCACGGCAGACTATCCTGTTTGGCTGCCATGTTGCTGTTCTTGAAACGGACACTAATATACAACGGCCAGCGCACACATTTCTTTTTAAAGTATTCTCTCGACACATTTTTATGTTGTGAAAAGCATCCATGCTTCGAAAATGTTGCTCGATTGTATAGTTTTTCAACTCAGCAAGCTTAGAAACAAGATATTACCCAAGAATTAGATAAGGCTAGCCAACATTTTTTCTGTGACGTCAGTGTAATTAACCGTATAGCTCAAGTAAAATCAAAAGGGTTCAAAAAAACTTACAGTTTCTGTCAGTTGATCAGGTTTGTAACGCCCTGCTCCAACAAAGCTAGAACCGCCTGTGGGTCTGAATTTTGTTAATGGAAGAACTGATGTCATTTAACCTACCGATAACTTGTATACCACTGGCAAAACATACTTAACCTGGCATCAATAACAACTACAAATGTATAACAACCCACTACTACTACTAGTATTAAAAATAATAATAATAATAATAACAATAATAATAATAATAATAACAACAACAACAATGGTTCATTACCAGTTCTTCCACTAAAATGGCTTTTCGCCTGTTTATGTATAAATACTCTTATCATAATCAACTTCTGCCTCCACTTTTTAACAATCAATTTCTAACTAATCGACAAGTCCACTCGTATAACACAAGGGGTTCTGCAAACTACAGGTCACACCTATGCAGAACAAACATTAAGCAATTTACTATTCTATTTCAGGGCCCAAAACTATGGAATTTTCTTCCACGCGAGTTAACTGAATCACCCAGTCTCTTAAGTTTTTAAAATGTCGTTTAAAAAGTATTTAACTGACCAACCAAATTAATCATCTTCTTACTCTGTCTCTCCCCCACTGACAGTTTTGTTTTTTACTTCAATTCTACTTATTACATCACATTCTTGACTTAAACAACAACTGTCCGCTAGGAAGCCTCTTAATCATATGCTTATATAGTTTCTTTGAGGCTTCCTTGCCATCTTCCCTGATGAGTTAAATCATGTATACATTAGCATATATTAAAGTAGTTACCTGCTCCTCATTTCTCGTTTTATAATTTGTGTAATTTGTTAATGATGTTCTATTTGTATACTTTCTATCTTTATTGTTGTAAAAAAAGAGCTAAATAAACAAACAATAAACAACAACTACATGTATGTTTAACAACTACATTTGTAGTATTTTTAGCGACTAGTCGATCTGTCTACAACACGTTAGCGAGAGGAGAGCCAGTAAGGTTTAAACCGCTTTGCACTAGTAAGTATATGCAGTTGTTTCAAAGTTCTATATGTCAAAGTGCTGTAAAATTATCACAAAAGATACCTTCTGAGCGATAGCTCTGGAACTAGAAGGGAAATGATCCCACACACAGAAAGAGTAAAAGATCTCTAACTACCAGCACCAGAAGCTTCCGGGTTCAATCCCCGGCCTGGTCGAGGGCTTAACTTTGGGAGACCTTTTATCGCCACACCGTCCGCGGACAGGGACGTTAAGCCGTTCGTCTTATCTCTCAACGATCTATGGTGGGGGGGGGGGGGGGGTATCAGTGATCATCATCAGTGATGAGTGATCTGAAGTTACAGTTTTTATTATAGTTTTCTGTTAATGTTATCTCGGAGAATGGTACGACACAACTACAGCGCCCTTGTGACTGCCTGCTCTCCACAATATCTCGGCAAGAGCTGAAACTAGAGCTTTGGTTCTTTCCTTCGAGGAGGGCTGGAGACATCTAATGGAAAAAGTTTATAACATGCCTCGTTTAAAACAGGATTTAAATGCATTGGAAAGTTACTTTTTTTTCAAAAAAATTCCTTATATAATATCAGCATATAACACGCTTACATATTTACAAGACAATGTAGAAAAAGGCAGTAGCAACAATTTAAAGATTAAAGCGATGTCTACATGATACCGGATTAAGTTTCATTCCGGTACAACTTCATCCTGGTTCCATACTGAGTATCTGTTCGTTAACACGATACCAACTGAAATTTCATTCCGGAAAGAATCTTTGCAGAACGAGAAGACTCAATCTAAAATGTTAGTTTGGGAACGAAATCAGGCCAACACTCACGATGTGTCACTTTAGGAGGTACAAGCTCATCCGTCCGGTACAGGATTGGGCAGGTCATATCAGTATGTTATAAAAATCAAATTATATATAATCACAGTTAACACAGTTTACCATTCAAAGGCTTCCTTTAATAACAACCAGCTGATCTGAGGCCCTGAACTAACCAATCAGGTGCGAGGACGTGTGCAAAAGCGTATATCATGTCGTTTTAGGCCCCATCCGCGAGACAAGGCACAAATAAAGTTTGTTCTTTTAATGATTTACTCATTAGTGGTTAACAGACTTAATCTTCTTTTCAGAAGTTCCTTAAATTAGTTTCTTGGTCCAAAGTACTGCTTTAAGAGCAGGCTTAAATGATACACAGTTTTGCAGATGACGTCACAGGGTCAGATTAGCTGGAAATTTTTAAACGCTTTAAGACTATATAAAGTAGGACAAGTCGTAAATAGTTTCACTAGGTAAGCAGTTTCAGAGATTTAATGCTACACACCAAGCAGATCGATTACCAGCCTGTATGAAAAGAGGCTTAACGCTGCAACTCACTCACTTGGTGTCCACGGTTCTTCTGTTGTCTCCCGTGAACAGCAGGTGTTTTAGGACGAAACTCTGCACGGCTGCTAGTTCTCCACAAGGCCCTCCCTATTGTCATCAGAAAGGACGAGAAACAAGAGAAAGGGCCGTTACGCTCTCGAAGGGTCCAGGGTCATTAACTTTCTACGCGTAACTGCTCTTTGGTTATGTAAACAAACAAAGACGCCAAACACTACCAAACACCTTACTAACGGGCGACTATAAAGTTCACTATTAAAAGTTGTAGTTACTAAAAGCTAAAATTTGTCTTATTGTCGGGGGTGGAAGCGGAATCTTTTCAGTATGATAATTCGTTATTCCCAGATATTTTCGAACAATGATTCATGATTCATTTATAGAATTTCTTCATGATTCATGACTCATTTGTGTTATCATGAGACAAAAACTCAAGATTCTTTCTTTTTTGTCCGTGATCAGTCATGATTCACAGCCTGCGAGATGATGTGATTCACGGTTCCTTCACTTTTTTTTAGCCATGATTCATGATTCAAGATTCCGCTTCCACCCCCGATTATTGTTTAACCCTTTTAGCCAAAGCAGGTAACTTCTCCTTGCAACATCAACACAAAATAAAGTGTTTTAATTTATGTGAATATGGGAATTGATTACATACTGCACGCTATATAAAATGACAAGAAACATTATTCCAAACTGTTTAAAAGGAAAGTATGGCTATAGATATTAATAAAAGGTTTAACACTTTTGACTTTGACTAACTGCACAAGAAATTTCAAGTGAAAATTAAAACGAAATACTTTTCGATTTTTGACTTTGTAAAACTTTCACCTCAAGTTTAAGTTTTCTGTATACAGCTATAACTAGATATTTCTTGCCTTTAAAGAACAACAATTGCATTTGTAACCGCTTGTAGTAATAACTTGCTCTCGTAACATTTAGGGAAATTTTAAGGGTACTTTTACGCATTCGAAAACAACAATAGAAAAAGTGTCTACAGCTATTTCAAAAAAGGTTGTCATAGTCAATAGTCCAATACTGGAACCGCAAAATATGGAATGCAGGTTCATCATATAATGCCAAGGCAATGCAGTAACAACCTTTGCTGGCGCAATATCACTCATTATGAGTGTACTCAAAGTTTCTTTCGGTTCCAGTATCGACTATTGACTATGACAACCTTTTTTGAAATAGCTGTATACATAGAAATAGTTAAGTGTACAGAGGTTGGATTTACGAGATCTCATGTTGAATTCTAGTGAAAACACACTAAAGATTTTACAAGTCACAGAATACTATTAAAACATTCTCAAACTCAACGGTAACAACATAGCGAGCAAAGACATCAAGTTTGTAACTTACTTTAAGCTGTACAAGGCCATACTCCAGACTGTACAAGTCACAAAATGTAAAACTTTGGTTTCGCCACTCAACATTGAAAGATGATGTAGCAGTGCCAAAAATGAGATTTTTCAAAGCCTGGATGGGGTAAAGAGAGTTCAGTGATTGCAAATTCGAAAAAGCAACACACTAAATTACTTCTTGTTTAGTCTTAACTAAACCTATGTTCAATACAGGGTCACTCACAGATTTTTTAAAAAATGTTTCACAAATGTGTAAACTTTACATGTCTACATTTGGCAAACATACTTACAACATGTTGACACTGTAAATGATCTAACAAACGCCGGGGGCGTTTTTTAAATTTCAAGGGTCCAAGAAGGGCGCTAAAAGATAAGGGCGTTTAAAATAGAGGCATTTATTTTAATAACTGTTACATGCTAACCTAAAGGCAGTGTTATAATAACCATAATGACACAGTTTTAGAAGACTATCAAGTCCGTCCGTTGATAAATTTTAACCGTCTACAAATCCACAGAGGTATATGGTACACACAAAGCAGCAGAAAAAGTTGACTTCTGATTGTTCTTATAACTCAATGTCAACATCCGAGTTCTCCTCGAGCACCTTGGTATTTGTGACAGTTTTTCCACATCTGAAGGGAAGGGGGAGGTTTATAAGGTAGGGGGCGTTTGTTGGAAAGGGGCGTTTAATATAAACTTGACAGCTTAGGGGGCGTTTTAAAAAAGGAGGAAGGCGTTCATTATGGAGTAGGCATTTACTAGACCATTTACGGTATTCCAATATGAATTTCAGTGTACGGATTGACATTTTGTATTGACTGGAACCTCTTTCTTCCAATAAAGCACGCCCTGTATTCATTCCAATATGAATTTCAGTGTACGGATTCGACATTTTGTATTGACTGGAACCTCTTTCTCCCAAGAAAGTACGCCCTGTATTCATGTGAAAACGTTAGTTTTTAAAACTGCCAAAGTTTCTTGAGAAAAAAATTCGAAAGGCAAAATTTGTGCAAGAGACAATATTTGCGTGACGTCTGATGCTTTGGGGCCAAGGAATTCTCAACTTGTATTCCTCTGGTACGAGCAAGTTTTGTTTAACCCAACACAATATGTCATTTGGCAGTCTTAGATGGCAGGGATACTAGTTTATTAAGTACGGTAAAGTGCCGCATGAAAGAACAGGTGGATTGAGAACACTCAGGCCGATATTTGTTCAAAAGATACTATATGCATTTAAATGAACACATTCAGCCCAAAATGTTCTGAAATATATAAAAGGAAACACCTGCCAGTTAGGTTAGAATAATAACCTACGTATTGGTGTAATCAGCAGATAGACTTCATAACCAGAACTGCTAACCTTCTCAAAATGTAATGCTGGTTCCATCCATCACTTAATTTTAAAAAATGTTGTGTTTGCACATCATCAGTTGATATTATGTGCACTGTTATATTTCATTTGAAGAAACAATTTAAAGAACACCTTCAGAACACATTCAGGCTGATTTTGCAGAAAACACCCAATGTTTAAGAACAAAAGCAGCCTGATCCCCCCCCCCCCAAAAAAAAATAAACACATGTTCTTTTATGCGGGATTTTACTGTACATACAACTTGAACACCTACTCCCGTCTTTCAAATCTAACATGTAGTTCCTATCTAAAAGTTGTTGCTGTTGTTCAAACAAGCCACCTGCCACTTACCATCGCAGTTTCTAAGGAGATAGGTTTACTTTCAAAGTCTGCTGCGATGTTCCGTGCAGGGCCTGATTAAAAAAAGGTTGCCAGCGTCACACAGATGACGTGATGCTAACGTTTGCTAAAATTTCCTAGGCTAAACGTTTTGCTGTGAAACGTCGTTAACAAATTTGTTAGCCACGTTTTAATTCATAAATATACATTATTTTTCTTTCCCAAAACTTTAGCACCACCATCGCCACCGTAATTATCATTTTCATCACTATCATCACCATCGTCGTCACCATCATAAATACCTTTATAATCATCATCATAACCATCATTATCATCACCACCACCTTCATCATCACCACCATCACCATCATCATCATCATCACCTTCATTTTCATCACTTTCACAATCACCATCACCATCATCACCTTCATTTTCATCACTTTCACCATCACCATCATCATCATCATCACCTT
>JAOBRG010228206.1:6972-17049 GCA_027574985.1 Umimayanthus nakama | reverse complement strand
CTAAAAACAGAGGTTCTGAAATGCAAGTTCTAGTTTGACCACTTGTGTGAGAACCAACAAGACTTACAGTCCTTAAAATGTTGCGGAGGGGAAAATCATCAATTGGACAAGCTCTGCCGCTGTCTCTCCTAAACAGATGTAGGTTTTCAATAGTGCTGAATATTTGCTCCCTTGCAGAGTTCATGTCTCAGTACTTTTGACCAGTAAAGGTTTTTCCTATTTCTCTTTAGCATAAAAAATCATTTTCCCCTCCGCAACAGTTAAAGTCAGAGAATATGTTAATTATGTTAATTTATGTATAGGCAACAGCAGGCCGAGAACTGCCATTGCCATTTTCACAAACTATAACTATTATGCAAAAAAGTAATATGAAATTTTTTCAGAATAAACAAAATTTATTTTTGATATTTGTGTGAACGAAATACTGTGGAATGGCCCTAACACATGACAGTTAGAAACTGATAAACTTGTGACCCCCTGTAACAGTCCACAACACAAGCATAAGCCTACTCCTATCGACAAAGGTAAGGGTTTTTTAAGTCCCCCAGTAGAAAGCAGAGAGACTGGACCAACAGCTTAATGTCCCTATCCACTGATAGTGTGGCAAAAGAAGGTCACCCAAAGTTCAACCCTTGACCAATTCTAATTCTAATTAATTCTAATTAATACTGGGTAAAGTTTTACACATATGGACCGAGGCGGTGCTACATGGATGTTTAGAAGAGAAGAAAAAAAATAATAAATTAATTAATTAATTTAAAATAATAATAATAATAATAATAAAATAAATAAATAAATAAAATAAAATAAAAATAAAATAAATAATTAAATAAAAGCAAGTAAATTAATTAATTAATTAATTAATTAAGTGAGTAAATATCAGTTTACTGGGAGCAGGCAGAGTTAAGCCGCTGACCAAGCTGGGGAATGAACCTGGGACCTTCTGGTTGGTAGTCAGACATCTTACCAACTGTGTCAACCTCACACACTAAGCAAGTAAAAAGTTATCAATCAGTGGCAGATCCAAGGGGGGGCATGGGGGGCCTGTGCCCACCTCCCCAATGGGATTTTTTTTACAAAAGCAATGTTAACTAGCAAAAAAATATTACTACACTTGAACAAAAATTATTTCAAAATATGCTGGAAATGGCTATTTTAGAGACGAAAAAAAATTTCTAGGAGAGCATGCCCCCAGACCCCCCTAGAAAGCTCGCGCCTTCAGTGCCTGTTGGTGCCCCTCCCTTTTGAAAATCCTTGATCCGCCCCTGTCAATATACTTGGAAAGAGTATGTTTAGTCTATGAAGTTCAGTCTTCTGGTCAGTTGAGGAGCTACTAAAATAAGGCCATTGTAAGAGGAATAGCAAGAGCTTGGCTCGATCAAGTCGCTTGTCAGTCTTTTCTTGACTGAGCAGAATATTGAGCTTACAGGCTACAGAAAGTGTTAACTTAAAAATGTTCTATCAAACTGATGTCTGAGATCCTCAAAGTATAGAATGTATAAAACTTTAAAACTGTAAAAGCTAAGCACTATTAAAATTAACATGGCCTCATTATCAAATTCATGTCTTCGAGCCAGCTGCATTAAAACTGTTCTTAAAACATTTGGTTCTATATTATCATGGAACAGAAATAGGAATGGCTCGCCTCAGGTTATAGTCCTGACAGTGTTTTGTCAGGAGAAAAGAGACTTTTCAGCTTGTTGGTGGTTTTTACAATTTTGTGAAAAAAACATTTAGCAGAGAAAGGATCAGTGCTGAGCTAGAGTAGTTAAATTAGAAATTGTTATAGCAATTGTAGTAATCAATACTAAAACATGAAATTTTGTCTATTGCAGGATGTCTGCTAAAACCAGCCAGCCATGAGGTTGTGCCAGCTGCTGTCACAATCAAGTGTTTGTGTATTGAGTCTCCGCAGTTACACCTGCACAGCCGAGTCGTCAACAACGACAATACACTTGGCCTTGATATTGGCAGGTTTATCAATCACTTTCAAGTTAACACCCACATTGACGTTGATCTCAGCTCATTGGAACACAGACCAATTACTAATGAAATGGAACTGTTTCACTTCAACTTTGCTGATAGTTCTGAAGATGATCAAGAAATCCTTTCTCTACTGGAAAAGAACTCTCAAAGAACTGTCAAGGCTTCATGTTCAGGTACAATCCATGCAGTGCCTTACTGGTTCGTACTGCACTTTCCAGGCTGTGTTAACAGCAGTTTGTCGACCTTCAGTGGGGCATACTCCGGGTCGCACTGGAGACAAGCAGTGGTTGTGTTGAAGGAGGAATTGTCGGTGGAAGAAGGGCAGGAACTTCTGGTTACTGCAACTTGCAAGGATAGCTGTGTGTCTGTCTCAGTGCAGATGCTGAGTTAACTGACCTTCGGAGGAGTGACAGTGCTTTGAAACTCACTGAGTTTATTGGTTATATGACAGTAAAATATGTCAAAAGAACTACTTGATTGTCTGTGCAGATACCAAAAATTTTAGTTGTCCTACAGATTAGTGCTGAATTAACTGTCCTACAAATTGGTACTGAATTGACTGTCCTACAGATGGATAGAAGAAAAAACTGTGCTTGTTGGATAGTTATATGTTGGTTGGGTAGCAGTTTTTAAAGACAAATCTATGTGTGTCTCTGCAGACACTTTGTTAGCTGTTGTTCAGATAAGAGTTGTGTTAGCTGACTGAAAGAGAGCTGTGCTTATTGAATGTATAGTTGCGTAGCTGTTTTTAAGGACAGCTGTCTGCTTTTCGTACAGATCCTGAGTGTTCCTGGTCTACAGAAGGACTAGTACAGTAGTAAAGCACTGTGCTGGGTACACAGTTGAGGAGCGGTGTGCGAAGACAGCTAGTTGTTTGCCTGTGCAGACACTGAATTGGTTGTACAGCATTACAGCAAGAAGCGAATTAGTATACTGCAGAAGAGCTAGTAGGAAAGAACTGTGATTATTTTCCGATATACAGTTGAATAGTCCTGAGGACAGTTGTTTGTCTGTTTGTGTAGACACTGAGTTGGCTGCCCTATACATGAGACTTGAGTTAGCTGGCTGACAGAAGAGCAGTAGAGAAGGACTGCACTAATTTGGATTAACAGTTAAGTAGCAGTGTTTGAGGCAGGTGTGTGTCTGTCTGTGCAGAAACTGAGCTAATTCTCAAACAGCTGGGTTTTGGTTTATGAAAAAGGACTGAGCCATTTATGGGATGCAGAAGACCACAAAGGTAGCTATGAGACTTCTATCAAAAAAATGGTAAATGTAATGCAGATGTCTTCCACTGGTGAGCAAGATTGGAAGTACTGAATGCAACAACCTGAAAGAATAGCAATGCAACTGTCTAGAGCTGTGGTTCCAGTGACCAGTAAAGATACAGGTGTGTATCTGTCTATTTCACCTTAAAATTTGAAGAAATTTAAATCTAGCTTAAGCCTGAGTGGCGGATCGTGGTTCACAGGGACTGTGGAGCAATTTTGAGAAGGGGGGGGGGTGCCATTAGTGATTCAATGTTTGGGGGACACAAGACACTTTTCTTACTAGCTCTCTTTAAATTTTTAAAAATATTGGGGGGGGGGGCACGTGCCTCCCCCCTGCTGTGCATTCCCTGGTTCATTTATCCCACTGTAGTGCTATAATTTAACAAGATTCTTTCAGAGTTGCACATGGCGGGGGTTTTGGTAGGGCAGCTTGGGGAAAACTACCTTCGGCTCCCCTACAGAGTTTTTTTCTACTGAGTTTTTAGAAACTAGAAATAGCACATTGGTCATTGCTTCCATATTTACTACAAATCTATGTATGGTTGAAATTTTGTTTTTTTGTGTGGCCTGGATTTGCGGTTTTGTGTCATATATAAAATAGCAATGATCAGCTTGTTCTCCATTCTCCATTCCATGCGTTTTGCAAACGTGTATAACAAGTTTTTTTTGTATTCGCACAATAAACATGTAAAGTGAAGTGAAGTAACATGCCTCTTCCAATATGAATATGAGCTATTTTTCCAAATTCTGCCGACAGACCAACTTATTTTAAAAAATAAAGACAATCAATGATTCGTTCCAGTACTTTTTGTAGGTATCGCTATTAAATGTCATACTGGCAGTATTTACATGCATTAGAAACGGACTAGCTTGTCTGATACTTTGTGATTTTAAAAACGGACGACAACAGACGGATGTCAGAGGAAATGCTTCATTGACCATACCAGGTGATACTATCGGACGCCTGTTGAATGCTGGCGAAAGTCCATCTTCTGCCCCAAAATGGACGCTTTTTGAAAACAAGAGCCAACCGGTCGGTGCCTTTCGAGACTATTGTTTTATATTTGAAAGCACTTGTAAAGTAAACAGGCAGGCGGCCAAGTCAGGAAACGGTTTTAAAAATGGGAACTAAAACTTGAAGCAGTGCAACTTTCATTTTCAACTATTAAAAATGAGAGGAAACTATTTTGTTTTTCGCTTTAATATGCCAGAATACCACAATACGTGTCTCACTGTCTGTTAAAAACACTGTTGAGACTGAAGTGCGATTGACAAGATGCAAATAAACTGCGGCTGAAAGTGAAGTTAGTAGCAAAATGTGTTGCCATCAAGTGTAAAAAAGATCGTCAAAATAAAAGTACTTTTGCTATCACAGACTAATTATGCTTATTAAAGAAATTGCGAAGTCACAATGAACATGATGAAAGAGGACAATCATCCACGTTGTTTATCGTTTGAAAACAGGATCGACAAGTTTGTGTATATATCGTCCGGTGTAAGCACTGAATTGTGGACTATGGACTGTGGATCCAAACACGAGACTGCGTGACTGGTGCGTGACTAACGTCCAATTTTATGTCGAAGAATAGCTTACTAATACTATTTATTGTTTTTGTTTAAAAATAAGGCTTAATTGATCTCGTTATTTCTTTATTTAGGTTTAGAGAGAAGGAAACGATATACTCGTGGTTGTTGTTATCCAGTATTCGCTTGCGTTTCGTGAAAATAAATTTTGACAACCAGTCTTTCCCGGTGGCGTCGCAAACTACAGCTGCGAAGAGACCTTTCGGAAAACAAATGAGTCAAACGAGGAAGTAACCTCTACCAGAGAAAGAGAAAATCACTGTAGTCTACTGGCGCTGAATATCGAATAGGTGTACGTTAGGTCGACCAAATTAAGATCAGATATCGCAATGAAACTTTAAGAACTAATACATCGTTATGAAACAAAGTTTTAAAGCGGCTATCAGCTAGTGTTTTGCGATATCCAAGGTTTGCGTCTTTGCGGTCTGTGGATAAAGGCCGGTTTCAGAGTGCCGACAAGGAAAAATCCGCGATCCTAGCAAGTTTGAGTATTCGCGATCAAAGCGGTCAGAATCCGAAATTCGCAGTCGATATGACAACTGAACTGTGATCCATCGATTTTTGAAAATCCACGAATTTGTTTAAAACTTTTTTCGAGATCCGTACATCCGTGTTCTTTTGGGAGTTTTAAAAATCCTTCGTACCGTAAACCTATTCACATCCCCTCATTACGTGATACGATTCGACACGCGATACGCAAGCATTGCGCAAACTAGTTTTGAACAAATAGTTACACAGATTGCTATCAGTTTTGTGGGAATGTTTCAACATCAACGAATATTTAATTTCAGGAATAATTTCTTCTGTGACGTAAAGCGTAAATCGATCGGATGTAATAGTATTTTGTGCACGTTCATTCACTCAACTGAGTCACAAGACAACCGATGATGTTTGTCCATGACAAACGGAACATATTTAGAAGAGTACGAACGTATTCGTGTTACTGAAAATCTGAACTATACAGTCTTTCTAGGTTTTCTAAAAACATGTAAAAACATCGAACACTACCAATTTTTAGAGTATTTTTTTTATCCAGATTAAAGGAGATTTTTTTAGTTTTTACTTGCAAAGAGTGGCTGTGTAGGTTATCGGGGCTCCCAAAACAAATAATTGTTTCCTGACGGTATGAATTTCAGAGTTGAAAGCCATAAATAGAAGGGCGGAGAGGTTGAGTCTATCAAAATAGAACAAAGGGCAAGAAATCATAAAGGCATGGCGAATATTTTCATGGTTTCTGAGAATCACGCCCGCGTGCACGACATGATAGGATAGTTTTCGCAGCATTTTTTAAAAGTGGTGATACAAATCTGAATAAATATATTGTTAAGATCCCCAAAATTCTCGTTTTTTAAAAAGAATCAAACCGCCTTAAGCAGACCCCCTCAATTCCTTCGTTTTGAAGACTAAAAAGATCTTGCATTTGACCGATTGCGGTCACGCTGTGAGAACAGTCCAGATCTTTCTTTGGCCATCGCACGATTTCACGTTCGGTTGCATGCGTTTCCTCACGCGTAGCATTCTCGTTTTTCCTGTTTACGTTTTCCTGAATCCTGATTGGTTCCTGAATATGTAAACTATCTCCACGTCATAACACCGGACAAAAACCAACATCGAGTGACAACTCATTCAACATTTACAACCAGCGAACGAAGAGTTAGCGTTTCGTAAGGGAAAAGCAAGAAAAAAAGAACAATTTCGATAAATTATGAGTTCAAAAATTCTACGAAAGTGCAGCAATCTGCTGACGCCTCAGATTGTTAGGGGATTGGCCGCTAGATCCGTGACGAGTTACAAACAGAAATTGGCAGAACCATACGCAGAGACGAAACTTCTTGTCCCACCGCCTGAAAGTCTACTGAAGCCGATAGACGTGCCAACTAAACTGTTATGCGGTCCAGGACCGAGTAACCCGTCGCCACGAATCGAAGCCGCTTCAGCGATGCCAATGATCGGGCATCTACATAAAGAGTTTTATGTTATTCTTGATGAGATCAAAGACGGGTTGAAATATGTCTTTCAGACCAACAACGAGTGGACTTTCGCGATCAGTGGACCGGGTCACGCCGCAATGGAGACTGCAGTCGTTAATCTACTTGAACCTGGCGAACGAATACTGGTCCTGGTCAACGGAATGTGGGCATTTAGGGGCACTTTAGTCGCAGAGAGAGCAGGTGAGTTTATGGTTTGCCTTCCACGAGAATTGCTAAAGTTGTGCAATGTATGTTGTTAATTTAAATGTTGATTATGTGATAAACAAAAACCTTGCGGTTTGTAAGATTGAGACTCGGAGTTGTATATATACATATATATTTAGTTCTTTACACTCACAACAGTTTACAAGATAACCTTTCAAAAAGCAGGAAAAATTGTTTAGTAAAAGAGCTATCACCTAACAACCTGCGTACGGCCGCAAAAAGACTGACTGCAGACTTCAGAAAACTTTTGTACAAAGTTGTACCCTCGGGGCGTGCTTTTGGTTTCGTAATTGCAAGTATAAACATGGACTTGATCTTGTGTTTTAATTCGTTTTGAAACAAGAGTATTTTGCTAAAGGAAAAATGAGTAATTTAACAAACATTTAGGGTATTACGTCCAGTTAATTGAAAATCTTGAACAGTGGATTTTGCCGGGTCGCGCCGGTGTTGCGAAAGCTTGCGTTACAGATTGATGTAAACAACACCATATTTGGAGGTTGTTTGGAGGCGTGTTGTGGGAGGGGTTATTTCGCAATACCGAGATCGTGACCGGCTCTGATCTGGCCAGATCCAGTTCTCGGGCTGGTCGACTGGTTTTTGAGCTTTTCAGTTTTAAAATAGAAGACTTGTTACAGAGACCGTTTTAAAAAGAAATATTTTTCAAATTTGTTTTAACATATACAAATTCATTAGCTTATTTGGCTGGTTCTTTTTTTGCTTGGATTCAATAAACCTTTATTTTCAAACAGGATGGCCTCCACCAGGTCAGTCTTGTACTGGTTAAAATAAGTCAGATTGGTCTGTCTGAGAAAAATGCTTGCAAGTAATTTCAGACTATGGTGTCAAAATTTAGACTTGAGTCAAATTTTCAATTGGGACTGCTTTCCTAGGTTTAGTATAAGATATCTGTCAATCACACTAATGATCAATACTCAAACATTTCTTTAAAAGTGTTCATTACTTAGTGATACAAAATAAGATTTATGTGTCCTGAGCAATGACATCTTGCTATAATTATATATTTTTTCAGTTATCACTAGTTATTGTGAGGGTGTAAACTTTGTTGAATGGCTGTGTTCTGATGTCAAATTGATGGCATTTCTCATAGTCTTGACTTAAAAATTCAAAAAATAATTGTTTTGTTGTAAAAAATGCAAATTTGAAGATTTGAACTTTTTGTTCTATAAAAGAAACTTCTTGATTTGTTGAATTGCTTGGAGCAACTAAGATTTCCATAGTAACATAAATTTATTATTTTCTCAAAAAACTTTTTTCTTATTTAATTATTATCAAGTACATGTAGTATTTTAACTTGAATTATTTTTGTTGATTTGCCAATTGTGCTTTAAATATATTTTAAAATGTTCTTGTAGATGTGTAAGTAGTTCTAGGGTCATTTTTTACGATGATGGTAAAACACTATTTAATCCAATTTTTGCCATTTGAATGAATAGTAAACAATATGATCAGGACTAAAACTTTTATGAAAAGGTTTCAAAATAATTTTCCCGAAAAATGCCTAACTTTGTAGTCCATTTTTTCAAGCAGTAAGGTCTGTGTGTTTAACACTTTTATGCAGGCGTGTTTCAGTCATCTTGCCAATGATAAAAGTGCTATTAAAAAGCATAAACTTTGGTTTTGTAAACACAGTTGAATAAGTGAAAACAACAGTTTTGTGGATTCCTTAAAACATATTGCAGAAATAAAAAAAAATATGACTTAACATTGCATGGCAATGGAAGCTCTTGGTCTGTTGGGAAAAGCAAACTATTTTGAAGAATACTGATATGCGTTGCAGCATTTTCTTTAAAATATTTGGACTTAATAACTAGAGGTCCTGGCCTAAATTAATTGGGGAAAGATTAAATGCTCTACTTTCCTTCGCGTTGGAATTGTTCTACTTGGTGTTTCAAACAATTCTGCATTTATATGTAGTTCTTATACCTTTGCACACCTTATGTACATAAAACCAAAAAAACTACAGTATAGTAATGTTATATTCTGAACTAAAGAGTGAAGTAGTTTGCATTTGATCAAGGTTTTGAAAATTGTTAATACTAATTTTATTTAACTTTTTCTTACTGCATTAACTTTGTAAGATTCAAAATGTTTTATTCTTATTTCTTTATCCTCCCCTATCATTTTTTCAGTTGAATAGTTCTGGCCTAATTCAAGTTGTACAGACTGAAACTTTTGAAAGTTTATGAAAATGCAATCCTTGAAAATGTTTATTGTCATATACTGCTTTTTGAATATCAGCCCTTTTCCCCAGATCCTTCAGGAAAAGTCAGATGATTAAATTTATTTTTTTGTGGCAGGTTGTGACATGCGAAGGATGGACAAGCAACCTGGTGAATACTTCACCCTCGAAGACATTGAAGAGGTATGCAACTTGCCTTAATTCCTCTAGTGGCAATTCAACTGAAGTAGTTTAAAATGATCCAAATTTTATTTGTCTATCATTAATTTTTTTTGGAACTTTATTTGCAGGGCCTTAAGAAACACAAACCAAAAGCTCTCTTTATCATCCATGGTGAATCATCAGCTGGTATTTTGCAGCCTTTAGAAGGCCTCTCGGAGCTGTGTCACAAGTAAGTCATCTCAAGGGGGGAGGGGGAGGGGAAGAAGATTCCCACCTTTTTTGGGTTGAGATGATTCATATGTCATACCTCTCAATGAGGTTGTGACGCCAGAGACAATTTTGACACTTGCATACAGTGCCGGATATAATCTTTTAAGGCTTCCTTAACAGTTCAAGTTTTTGTAAGTTCTCTAGTTATTAGTCAGCTGGCTGTATGCCAGACATATCAGTATAATTGTTATCGTTATTTAATTCATTTAATGTTGATTGAAATATTGTCTGTATATACTTTTGAATAGTACCTCTTAGGGTTTGAAGTTGACCTGATCAAACCACACCAAGATTTTACCTCTTATGGTTTCCATTGAAATTTACTCATAAGTAAGTCTCTAGTTGTTCATGCTCTACGTGTAGCTAATGTGAGACCAATTTTTTAGGATTTAACCCTTTCAACCCAAGCCAA
>JAOBRG010227874.1:0-17051 GCA_027574985.1 Umimayanthus nakama | reverse complement strand
GAATATACAAGCACAGAAAACTTGACTGCATTGTGTCATTCTTCAAACTGGAACCACTGCACATATTGCATACCCATAGAAGCCTGGCAAGTTACAACTAGTGATATTTTAATTGCCATTACAAGATTTGTGCCTTATACTATGCATATAACTATCAATCTTCGGCACAAAAAACAACAACAAGCAATTGTTATGAAAAATTATTCACAGAACAAGTAAATCATTGGTCTGCCATTGTCTAACTATTCTAAAATTCTTTAAGATCCTGGGTTTTTCATAGTGGGTGGCTGGAACTGATGTCCTTAACAGGGGAGTAGGTAAAAATCACTCATTGTGTAGTGTAATATCTTACTGTCTTTCAAAAATAGGCAGGCAGCCCATTTTGTAAATAAAATTGTTCATACATTTATTAGAGAAAAACATTCTTACAAACTGCCAAAACATTACAAACCTCAATAGCCAAGTACTGATATCTTATGAAGAGGGAGCTAAATTTAGGATGCTTAAAAAATTGTAAAAATCGCCCTGAAGCCAATGATAATTAAAACCACAAAAGGGTGGACAACTGCCAGTTCCCATCCCCTTTGAATTATCAAGATACCCTTTGGGAAGGGGGTGCCTAGAAGACCTTACATTTAAAATATTGAAAGCATTTTTTGTTTTATTACTGAATACACAGTGCAGATATCAATCAAAAATTGTATTTTTTGGGTGGGGGTAGCCTTCTGTTCCGCAGACATATTTTTACTTTCCATCAGTAACGATGCCGTATTTGGTATTTTAGTTAAGGAGGTGGGGTTTTCCACAGTCGTCCTTATCATATTTGCCTTGGAGTACCATTTTGTCAACACAAATCCTGGTGGGAGATCTGAAAGGGTGTATTAGATAGGAGGGGGGAGGCTGAGGTGCATAATTTAAATGTTAGTAGGCTGACATGGACTGCATAACACAGGGTCAGCCCCCCTCCTGTTCCCAAACTTTTTAGCCAACGTTAACTTGAATGCTTACCTAAATAAAAA
Source organism: Umimayanthus nakama (assembly GCA_027574985.1). Lineage (NCBI taxonomy): Eukaryota > Metazoa > Cnidaria > Anthozoa > Zoantharia > Parazoanthidae > Umimayanthus > Umimayanthus nakama. The sequence continues at coordinate 16,032 of JAOBRG010227874.1, read as the reverse complement.
GTTAACTATTGGAATTGAGCCCCACACCCAAACATGAATCATAAAAATAGCTTGCAATTTAATCCACTGCAATGAGGTGCATTGAAGATGGGTGATATTGACTGTAGAAGCTTGCTTCGCTTGCAAGAAAACTTTGCAACAAGGTCAAAGCCCCGAGTACAGGCTACCGTGGCAGCCTCTTGTTTCTTTCGTGTTTGGCTTTTGCACTTACAGATGTCAATTTTTTTGAAACGGTTGTGTGTGTGTCAGTGTCTGTGTGTGTACATGTATGTGGATTACAAGTGTTTGTGTGTCTGTGGGTACATGTACGAATACCAATTTCATGTGAGTGTATCAGTGGGTAAGTGTTGTTTATTATATAGCTGAATGATTTCTCGTGCTGTGATTGGTCAATTCCATGTCTGTAAGTAGCCGTACGGACCGCTAGCCTTTTTCAAAACCAGAAAAATCAACAAAGCCATATAATAAACATCTTATTAGCCTCGTTTTCTTAGTCCGTACGGCAAGTTATGTATCCTCGTTTTTTCCTTCCTAGTTTTTATGGCCCGCTCGCTTCGCTCTTGGGCCTTAAAAGGAAGGAAAAAACTCGGTCCATAACTTGCTGTATGAATGAATAAGCGCTAGTTCAAAACAACATAAGTTTTAAATGTGCGTAGATACACGGTGAGGAGTAATCGACAGAGTTCAGACTGTATAACAACGTTTGATCACCCTTGGCTTTTATCATACCAATATACAAGGAACGAGATGCAAGTAAGAGTGTTCCCGAAGTGTAAATTACCCTGTCAGTAGATAAGCAATAAGACCTGGGGATAGGAGATGAGGGGTGGCAACATTGTTAGGGGCTACGTAGTTTTTAAGTAGCTGGGTTGCTAAACGATTTTAGGTTACCGTTCATGTTGGAACGGATAAAAACTTCGAAATTGAAATTTCTGCAGAATATAAATATACATGAAATGAACATCAAGTCAAAAAAAGGTTTTTCAATACGTCTAATAGTTTGCGAGATATGACGAACGAAATTTTTTTACCAGAAGTAAAGTTGTATGACGCGTGGTGTATTTTTGGAGTGAATTTTCTCGAGACATGTTTTTGCTTAAACTAAGAAAATGTAAAAGATCAATGTTCCCTCAATTTTTTAATCCTCATGCCGTCAAATTTGGCTAGTTGATAAAATAATAGTCGAAGACGAAAACCGTCCTGGCGAATTTTGAAATACCACTTGCAAGACGCTTACACTTAAAAATAGCCAGGACGGAATTAGAGTAAAAATTGTCCTAAATTTCACAAAAAAACTAAAAAAGGTTGAAATTGAAACTGACAGCCGCAATAACGCCTAGAAGTGAAATAAACAGTTTGAGCTATGGTGCTCGCATTCGCTTATAGACCAAAGTTTTTAAACAATTTTTTCACCACCATTTAGATAATTTCATAAGCTTTCCATTGATATAGAGGTTTGCGGGTGTCGGATGCGTATTAACAGAGTTGCATATGAAAACTGAAAACACCGCTCAAGGTGAACGGTAACCTTAAGACGTGCTTGTGAGGGAGAGCTGCAAGATTATAGAACAAGTATTGGGGTTGTATGGTAAAGGGTGGTAAAACTGAAGACTACCATGCCCTAACATTTGAAAGATCTCCGAGTGGTGCCGTTTTGTTTCAGACCATGTCTGCTCTGGACTCTCGTATTGGCAAGAATGCAACTACTGGATTTTCACCAAAGTAAGTATCAAATCGTTTATTAATATATTGAGTTAGATCATGGTCAATTTATCGTTGGTTTTAGAATAAATCAGTAGAAGTAGATAACAAACTAAAACGGTATAAAAGCGGTATCATTTGAAACACAAACGAGAAACGATACGAATTCAAACTATGGTTTAGTCTGCAATCACAGACAAGACAGTGGACGGGGCCTAATTTCCCATGCCCCCTACCCACGGCAGTTTGGCAGGTTTAAAAAAACGCTGAAAGAAAAGTCGACATATTTGTAGCAACGGTGTAAGGGGTTAGGATTTCTTCCGAGGGTGTCAAGAGACTTTCGGCTGACACTGTGGCTTGAAATACGGAACTCAACAGTTAAACCTTCTCAGCCCTAAACACACCAATTGGCGTGCTGCTAAATTCTCCTAAACTGTTTGCATAGTTTCCTAGTAAACAGGTTGCGAGAATTTTTGTTTGTTTTTCATTTTTAGAAAAATTGCTTTCTGTGATCAGTTGTCTCGTTCTCATTACCAAGCAACTTAATTTGTGCGGACAATGCTAGAAGAAACTAACTACTGACAAACTAGCTGGGGCTGGAATGGTCAATCTTGTTATGATCTGTTTCTGCGTAGGGCGAAGGAGCACAAAGCTAAAGATGACAAGGTAAAGGATAAAGACAAAGGGAAGTCTTCAGACAAGCCAGAAAAGGAGAAAGCTTTGGAGAAAACACCCAGTAAAGCTGCCAGTGCGACGACCTCCATCAGCACAGCGCCCCTTGGCGCGGTTAGTACCACTGCAACCTCCATTCCAGTGAAGAGGAAAGCGGAGACATCCAATACGACGAGCAAGAGAGCGCGGAAAGATGCTCATTCCTCGTGTATGTTGTGACTGTTGCTTGTGGGTGATCAGAGTGCAATGGTGTCAAGGGTTTGTAGGGGCCATGAATGGAAACGCAATAGGTTGTGGGCTTCGAGCATCTAGCGCTTGAAAATACGAAAGACCTTATCACGGTCTCGGCGGCCATCTTGGCGGGTAGGCAAAGTGGTTCGAAATAAGAGGGTTGGTTTGGAAATTCGGCATCAAACATCTTTTACAACTGCCTAATTTTAAAAAAGCTGTGAATTGAAAACTCTAATATTAGGCGAGAGGAACTGAATGGCAAAACTTTAGGTATGTAGCCGCATACGAAAGCGTCCAGTTACAATTTGAGTTTTTCCATACATTTCTCTGTTGTCAGTTGAGCTTCACCAGTTCAACGAAAATCAAAACAAGTGTATTGAAAAATTGAAACTGTTACTACACGCTCTTATGTGCGGCTACATGCCTAAAGTTTTGGCATTCAGTTCCTCTCTCCTAACATTAAAATTTTCCATTCATAGCTTGTTAATTAGATTGTTATAAAGATATTTGACGCCGAATTTCCATACAAACCTTCTTATTTTGAGTCACGCTGCCTAAGATGGCGGCTGAAACCGTGATACGGTCTACCGGTCATGAAATATCAGATTGTGTGAACGAAGTAAAACTATTCCACTTCAATTTTTGAACACTTTAGGATTATAAGTCATGAATTTTCAAAACGATTCCTGGAATTTGGTTGTACTTTAAAATATGTGTCACCCTGGATGTCGGTTCAAAGATTAATATCGGTTTTCCGATTACACACGAGGATGTTTGTTAACATGAGTCACATCTTTTCGTGTTGTATTGTGCAGTGCACATCTAGGGTTGTGGTTGACGTGCCCTAGCAAAGTATGTGGCAGTGCGTCTTGTTTTTTTTCCGCTTTGCCAAAGCTTTCTCCCCAAACCAGCTAGCTAACCACTCCACGTTCAAGCTGAAGGCCAGGGAAGTGGTTGAGAGATGCACAGTTATTTTATTTTTGAGAGGCAGGTACAATAACTTGCCAGCTAAGTTTCAGCATCTTCACTGAATGTTATTATTGACACAGAAATATAAAACATTACGGTCCGCCAATAGTCTTCTGACTTTTTAACGGAAATTAGTTTTGGTATCATAGGCACCGGAAATTTCTTGCTGCTGATAATTTTTTTATATTTCTTTCAAACCATGTCAGTGACAATAAAATTTTGGTCTGGATGGGGACTCGTTTGTACCCCAACGCTACCCCACCCCTAAGGCCCGTTTGAGTGTTGCCCTAGCTTGTAGAGTGATTTTGTGTGTAATTTTGCATGAGGTCTTCTGACAATCATGGTTTAACCTCTTCTATGTTCTTCTCAGCTTCAAAGTCCCAGACAAGTGCACTTGCCTCCTCGGTAAGTTTGGGCCTGTTTACATGGAAGTGGGGGACCCAAGGTAGGTGAGGTAACCCGCCTAGCCGTGGTCAAAAGCTAGCCCGCCTTTACATGCAATCTTGAAGACCCCTGGGTGACAGGGTTACCCACCTCGGTTGGGTACCCAGCTTTTCATGTAAACGTGACAAAGAGACCATATATGACAAGGCGGGTTACCCCGCTCTTCCGGGTTACCTCACCTACCTGGGGTCCCCCACCTTCATATAAACAGGCCCTAAAGAATAGTCGCAATGAGGCCAGTAGCTAAATCGCCTGTTTCTGATCTTGTTTAAACTAATGACTGATGGAATTTGCTAACTTAACCTTTTCCTTTTCTGGACTACCAGAGTGTGTTAAGTTTTTCGCCTTCCAAATGTGCCAGTCTAGAGCACATTATAAATATAGATCTTTTAGATTTGTTGCATTTTGCCCTTTATCAAACTAACTAGCAAAAAAAGCGAAGAAAATTAAGATATGAAAATGAAAAGGGCGTTTACATTTCCCTCGAAGTAACAGTATAATGATGATTTAATCGGGGTTCCCCTGTCGTGGTTAAGTTGTTTACAATGAGGCTCTAATCTGGAAAGCGCGCTAAAGTACTGTAGTAGTCTATTCACAAAATCTAGTGAGTCTTGCTGACTTTCACTTAGCTTCTTCAAATTAATTTAACCAAATATTCGGGTCTTGGTATATTTGAAATTATCTAAAATACTGTTCACAACTTTGAAAAAGAGAGAAAACCAGAAATGGACGTTGTCTTGGTTGAATCAAACAGCTATGGTTTGTAGCTAATCTGATCTGTCAGAAAGTTGTCTTTGTGTAAAGGTTGAAATAATTCTAAAATTTTTTTAAAACAATCAAGAATGTTAGTAGTTTTCCGGTTGCCCAGTTTCCCAGCCCCCATCACATATATCAGCCCTGTAATTTAGGCAGACATGTTTTTTTATTCCTTTGTTGTTCCTTGCAGTCCAAACAGCGCAGTGAAACGGATAAAGCTGACCATGAGGAGAGTGCAGAGAAAGCGACAGCCACTCGACATTCAATCACCATCCCTTACCCAGCACCCGCCGGCAGACTGACTGTTCAGGTCAGTAGTGGTAGTTAGAGACTGCTGTTTTACTGCTGGAAACTCAGTAAATAGTATTTTGGACCCCTGGAGTTTTACTGAAAACCATATTAAAATCTTAGAAAATTGAAACCATTTGTTTTCGCATTTGGTATTTTGAATGTTTTTTAATCATTAATTTTCTGTTGAAAGAGGTTGTATTTGTGTTTGCACTTAATTCGAATGTAAAATACTTGGAAAACTTCTGCATTTCAAATACTCTTTGGATTGTGCGGGGTCCCTAATGTTGAATTTGGCCGAGACTTGGGGAAGCATCTCCTTTAACTCATGTCATTCTGGGATTTCCTGTGCAGATCGGAGGTGTGGAAAGCGAGTCGGGACTGACGCTTGATCTTGAGAACAACCTCCATTCCGTTTGTGAGTATTGGGATGGTGAGATTGAAAGAGCCAGGTTTAATCTAAACAGAGTATCTTGTAAAGACCCAGACAAAAAGCAGAGGAACAATGGATAGCGGAAATGAAGTTCAGATATTAAACTGATAGATAGCGCTGTTAGACTAAATACTGGCGAGTGCCGGAATGGAGGGAGTCTTTTTCATAAGTCTAACTTTGTTTCCAGATAGTAAAAACTGATTTACCAGCAATAGAACTCTCACGGTCAAGAATACGCCAGGTAACACTGTATAAAAGTCAGGGAAATACCAGGCACTTTGGATTTTGGGCAGGAGAACCCTATTTTTCTCAAGTTAGTGAAAACTAGGGGGTTTCTTCATAAGTGTGTCTTGACAGTGCTTTCTACTAGATAACTTGCATTTTTCCAATGACTGTTGCAAAGTATTTGGAATTACTCTGTAGTATAGTGCGGGTAAACGATCCCTGTTGTGGTTTCACTTTGTATCAAAGGTAAAACGATTTTAGGCTCGTTGCAGGCTCATCTTGACGGTAGGGGTATAGTTAACTGAAATTACTTTGCGTATAGGTCTGTGGGAATACTATTCGGTAGGTGAAAAGTCAGGAAGTTATTTTTAAAATTATTGGGAACCCTGTGCAAGTGCAGTTCTGTTGATGCCATGCATCTGTGTTTGCTCAGGTTTGGGAACACATGTACTGAAATGTTCCTGTGGCGGGAAGGTGATATGGGAGAGCATGGTAACGAGTGCAGGCATTGCATTGGCGGGAAACAGGTAGCGTGCACCAAATATGGTGTTTGTTGAACGTAGAGTGCACCAAATATGGTGTTTGTTGAACGTAGAGTGCACCAAATATGGTGTTGTCAAACGTAGAGTTCACCAAATATGGTGTTTGTTGAACATAGAGTGCACCAAATATGGTGTTTGTCGAACGTAGAGTGCACCAAATATGGTGTTTGTTGAACGTCGAGTGCACCAAATAGTGTTTATTGAACGTAGAGTGCGCCAAATATGGTGTTTGTTGAACGTAGAGTGCACCAAATATAGCGTTTATTGAACGTAGAGTGCGCCAAATATGGTGTTGTTGAACATAGAATGCACTAAAATGGTATTTGTTGAACATGGTTCAGATGTGTGGAATACATGTTTTTATGAAAATCTTAACCTTTTTTTGATTTTGTTTCGTTGTAGACAAGTGGTTTGCGTGGCCTGCGAGAACAAAAGTGTGTACATCTTTTCACCGAACGGAAGAAGGTAAGGATTTGGAGACAGCTGGGTAGAACTTGGAACTGACAACCCTTTTATAATCATCATAATCCACATCGTCCGAGGTGGATATTTTGCAACATTACTCCAGACTTCATGGTCAGTTATGGCCAAAAGAAGATGTCGTTCTTAAATTTCAGCATCCAAGAGGAGAGGAGCGGAAATAAGTTCCTCCTTTGCCCTCTGTATTTGGCCAGCAAACTGAAATCTCGTTTGCATTCACCAGTAATAATCTGTCCATTTGTGTTTTTTGGTTGATTGTATCCAATTAGAATAGTACTAATAATAGTTTTATTTTTTTCATTTTTCTACCTTTTTCCAAGATTATGTAAACCCGTCTGTGTACTCGGTTTTTCTGGATACTTGTTAATGTATATAAATAGATGTTATTATTATTATTATTTCTGTTATTGTTATTAATATTGCTGTCATTTATTATTACTGCTATTGATATCATCACGATTGTTAATAATAGTATGGTAATTGTTATTAATAATACTGTCATCGTCGTTGTTGTTTTTGTGTGTTATTGAGAGATAGATAGCCAAACATAAGATAAAGTTATGAAGGTCACACACGAGGATGCATCAGAACAAGAGATCGAGTGCAATGGTTCATGAAGATATTACTTACATTGTAAATGATATCCAATCCCTTGATTCAAAATCTGAAATAATAAATCCACTGAAAACTATATAAAAATTTCTTTGGTTTACATGTATTTCTTGTTGCCAGGTTAATCCCTGCCCTGGTGCTCGACTCTTCAGCCTCGATTCTGCAGTGCAGCGGACACTTTGTAATGCTGGTGACGTCATCCGGAGGGGTTTATGTCTGGTAGGTAACTCTCTCATCCTCTTTTTTCCTTTCTTCATCTTCCTCCTCTCTGTTTTCCTCTTTTCCTTTCTTTTCCATCCTCTCTGTATTAAGACTCCTTCTTTTCTTTTCTTTGTCATTCTCCTCCCTGTCTTCCTGCTCTTTCTCTTCCTTTTCCTCTCTTCACCTTCCTCCTCTCTGTTTTCTCTTTTCCTTTCTTGGTCATCCTCCCCCTGTCTCCCTGCTCCTCTTCCTTTCGGCCTTTATTTGTCGTTCTCCTCCCTGTCTTTGTCCTCCTCTTCCCCTTCTTTACTTTGTCATCCTCCTCTCTTGCTTCATTTGCTCCTCCTTTTCCCTTTGTTTATCATCCTTTTCCTTGTCTTCTTGCTCTCCTGCTCGTTTTCATTTCTTTTTCATCTTCCTCCCTGTCGTCTTCCTCTTCCTCCTCCTTTTCCTTCTTCGTCATCCTCAAAGTCTCTCTGCTCCTCCACTTTTTCCTTTCTTTGTCACTCTCCTCCTTATCTTCCTCTTCCTCGTTTTTCTTTCTTTGTCATCCTCCTAAATGTCTTCCTACTCCTTCTCGTCCTCCTGCTTCCCCTCCCAAGTCTTCTCTCCCCTCCAGATCTGATGTGGTTACTGCAAACTTTATCATGTATCAAAATTGAGCGAATCCGCGACAAAACAATACTTACCAAATAGAAGAAAATTTTCAGTTGAATTGCTCAGCTTTCTTTGCTCCTTGAGAGAGAGTTTATTAAAAAATGGCTCATGAACCAATTTTACATAAACTACAGTGCCGACACGTTTTTTTACTTTCAGTGTTTTAGAAAACTGTGTTTTAGATTCTTAGACCCAGCATAGAAAACAGTTTGAATGCTTTGCATAACTTAAAGTAAATCACGAACTAATTTTCAACAGGGATGCGAAGAAAGTGAGAGCCGTCGTGATGAACCAGTCCGTATTGCCGATATTAACCGGTATGGATATCATTTTGTCTCATTTGCACAGTATGGCATAAGTTCAAAATCAATGCTTCACGTATTCCTTTGTCTTTTTCCATGTTTTTCCTGTTTGTTTATTTAAGAATCAGAATATTGTTCCCGCTTTGCGTTGTGTCAACAGGTCAAGATGTGACGATCAGTCGTGCGTCCATCACCGACGATGGCTATCCGGTGATCTCACTGTCGACACAGGAGGCCTACACCTTCAATGCTTCGTTGGGAGCTTGGTAAGAACAACAAAGTGATAAAATAAATGAATGATTTGCAACGAGAAACGATAGGCTTTGATGCAACATCCTGCCGCTTCTATTGCAGGAAAAGAATAAATTTAGTCTCATTGGGACATCCCAGCCATATCAGACTGGGTTCAGGGGATCGAGATGGTTACTATGGCGATGGCCATATAGAATAATACTTCTCATCAAATGCGTTTACCTCAATAGATAAAGTATCTTTTTGCTTCCACTGGCCAACTCAAACTGTGTTCAAAGCATGCAGATGATTAAATACAAACTCCGCCAAGGCGCCTGTGATTGGTCAAGTTTTAAACGATCGGTAGAATCGGGATTACTTAGATGAACTGATCTGGGTACAGTGGGGGAGACGAAAAGTGAAATTTTTTACCGTTAAACGAAATAAACTCATGTAATTTATATATGTGTTAAATAAATAAATAAACTTAGAATCAGCAAACCAGTTAAAAAAGCTGATTGAAACTACGTTGTTGGAACATCTGGCCTGGTTTTAGAAAAAGAGCAAAGGACAGATTTATATGTCCCGAAACTGATTTTGGCCTGTAACCGCTTCAGGGTTCAGGTGGCCTGGACTGATGACCCACTCGCGGCAAACGCCGACTACAGGTCCACAGTCTCGACCCCAGACCCCTTCCAGGTTAAAGGACCCCTGGCCTCGCTCCAGGGTCAGTGTTCAAGGTAAGTTGAGAGCCTCGTGTGTAGTAGATAAGTGCGATAGTTGAGCACGTATACTGGGTATCAATTGTTATTTGCGAACGTAAGAAAATATCTCTGAAAAAGTTGGTTGCATTTATGTTTTATCTCCTAACACGAGAACTCTGTTGTGCTCAGAATGGGGCGTCAAGCAGCGAGGTTGTTTCGACACAATCCTGGACGGCAGCAGACGGCGACTGTTTCTCATCTTGAGGTTTGGTCTTCTGCAATTGTTTTGTGTCTGTCTGTCTGTCCGTCTGTCTGTCTGTCTATCTGCCAGGCTGTCTGTCGGCTGTCTGTCCGTTGTCTGTTTGTTTGTCTGTTTGTTTGATTATTTGTTTGTTTGTTTGCCTGTCTGCCTGTCTATGTCTGTATAATAGGAAGACTAGTTTTAGGAAAAATAGAGTTTTCCGCTTGAGCAGAAATTTGTTGTCTGTATTAAGGGGTTTCTCTAAGACAAGCTACAACACAGAGAATTCCCTTCGCTTTTTTAGAAGAGACGGGGCTAATTCAATTTTGATTTTTTTTGTTTTCCTGGTTCTCGGGCTTCGTAGAACTTGAAGTGATTATTCAGAATTCAACTCAAAATGCGATGAAGTGTCCAATTCTTTTCCGAACGTAGTTATCCTGACCATCCAAAGCACTCAAACAAATTAAAAACATCAACGTCCTGAATCCATCAGTCACAAACATTTGAGAACGAATTTCTTTCACACTAACTTTCCACACTAGTGTTTCAGCCCCTAGAAACGCAGTCCTTAGAAATTTTAAAACAATACTGACAGTCAGATCCAGAAACAGCACCGATTTTATCTAATCCACTACTTGTTTCGTTCAAACGCGATAAAAACTTCCAAAGTTCACTTGTTAGAAGTTCAGTTCCTTCCAGTTCAGAACCATAAATCAATACACCACTATTCAAACTCCGACTTTCCCAATAATCCCTCAGTCTGCTCCGACGAAGGTAAACTCTCGAAGCGTCACCTACATAGCAAACCGCTTACGGTTAAAACATACTAAAACAATATAACCCTTGTTGGTTAAGGCCCGTTTTAAATTTTCGGAGATTAGACCAACAGCCTAACGCCCCAGTTTACACGTTGGCCGCAATGTAAATTTATGATTTTCTCGTAAGAATTACAGACCAGTAGCGGTATTTTGAGCTTTTACAATGTGGCTAAAGAGTACATATGCGATAAGAACAATAATGTTTCGACCTTTGATTTCTAGTGTTAAGTTGGTTCACAATAGTTCTTGATATTTTTTTTACTCTCTATTCACTTTACAAAATGCTTCTCATTAGTTGTGAAAGATTACTGGTTTCCCGACTGATCCACTGAGAAGTTGTGGTGTCTTTTTCCTTCAGAATCAGGTATCGGCGTGTGTAACGCTGGGGTCTGGTAAGGAGTATCACTTCTGGCTCATGACGTATGTGAGGTACCTGGTTCAAGCGGGTAAGTTACTGATACTTTGTATTAATTAATTCGTTCATTAATTCATTCGTTCGTTCATTCAATCAATCATTCATTTATTTGCCCACTCGTTCAGACTAGCACTTTTAAAATGGCCTTTCAAAATCATCGGCAAAGGCGTTGGGTTCGACTTGAAGTGTGTGTATGACATGAACCTTGGGTCTTTCATGCTCCAGTCGGTGGTGTGGTCTCTTGTTCTCTCAGTTAGAGTGCTAAATCCTTTGGCTTTGCCGGGCGGCGAAGTGGTCGAGCAGTTAGCGCCTTTGATTTGTCGTACCCCAAGAGTTGTGTGCTCAAAGAAAGGCCTGACCGCTGTGTTGTATCCCTAAGCTATAAGGCCCAAGGCGCACTTAATTCGACTTGTTTCAATCAACTCAGCTGTATGAATGAGTACCAACATATAATGGGGGCTAACCTGCGATGGCTTAGTGTCCTGTCCCGGGGGAGTCACAAACTCTCATCCAGTCAACTTTACGGAAACCGGAGACCGATAAGTAGCGGCCTTTTGAGCCACGTGGCTGCTATCCGATTCTGGCGAGGATCCAGGATTTTGGCAGAGGGGGTACGATGCTAGCGCTAAAGTATTGAGATTTTGGGCGGGTGGGGTTGGGGGGGGGAGCAGTCTTCCCAGGAAAATTGTTATATTCAAGATCTCTTGAAACGCATATTTTCTACGCAAATTATCGGCCTTTAAGCTAGCCAAGATTACGCAAAAAACTGTTTTACTATAGCGCGACCATCTTTCCCGTTCCCCGGTTTTTTAAGACTGCAGCCATCGAGGCAGCAGAAGTGGTGCAAAGCGTTTGTTTTAGCACTGTTAACTGCGCTCATTATAGATTTAAACTTTGTTTATTTTGGTTTTCGAAAACTTGCAGGAAATATCCCCAAAATCGATCAAATGAGATTATTTTTAAGACAAGCCACTGGCGTATAAAATAGCCGGTATCTAGCGTGTCAGATATCAGCGATTAGATACGCCGTAGTTCGCAGATGATTCGCAGTTGGTCTGTCTAGTGTGTCTCTTCCTGCAGTTTCATGCGTTCGTCGCAGGGATCACACTTGATGCGATCGTCGTATAACTTCGCCTAGTGCCGTGTCCGGCCTCGTGAGGTAGGTTAATACTGCTGCACTTATTTTACAGGGCTGGAGACTCGTCTTCGCGAGCTGTGTGAGGAATTCCTGGCTCCAAACCACAGGTTTGCACTCGTTACTTGTCGCCAGTCTGCTCACTACATCACAGTGATTGTCGAATACTTTTGCCAAGGTTGGTTTATAAACCCGGTTTTTTTATTTACCGCAGATTAAGTTCAGGTGATAAACTATCGTCACAAGATCGTTTCATTCTTGTAAGTATCATTTACCGTGTTATCCTGCCACACTCAGTCTGTTTATGTTTTGTGTTTATTGGTTTGTTTGTTTCTTTATTTATTTCTATCTTTTTTTATTTATTAATTTGTTTATTTATTTATTTACTTATGCCATTTGTTACATAAAAAAGTAAAGTGGTGCATTTATAAAGCGCCTTTTCCAGAAGCAAATTTTCAAAGCGTTCCATGTACTCTGGCACTCACATGTAGATTGTACATTCTGGGGTCATTAGAGGCGATTTGTTGGAACTATTCATTTCTGAATTTCTCCGCCGCTTCTATCCCCACCTTTCCAAATCGCCTCCAATGGCTCCAGCATGTACAAGAATGATACAAGAGAGCAACAGTTAATGTAGGAAAACTACACCACTTTACAGCGATTTCGCGAACTCGATATTTGTCCCATAAAAAGTCGCATAAAATCGACTCGGTCTACAATATCGTTTACTAACTCTGAGCTTTGGCTGCCTGTGGTTAAATGAACTGGTAATTGCTAGAGGAAAGTGGATATTCGTGTGTTTGCGAGAGGGGATACAAAACGAAACTTCTGCAAATCTGGGGAAATACCAGGAAAAGTCCCGGAATGTTGCCCAAACCAAAGGGAGGAACCCTCTATCGAGGGTACTAACCTTTATCTTCAGCTTGTCTCTTAATTGGAATTGGGGTGAGTTATTTAATTAAACCAAGGTTATAACAAACTGCAAAGGACGCCGGTACTTCGGTCTGGACCGTTAAGGTTACCGTTCATGTTGGAACGGATCAAAACTTTGAAATTGAGATTTTTGCAGATTATAAATAAACATGAAATGAACTTCTAGTCAAAAAGAACTGTTTTTCAATACGCCTAGTAGTTTGCGAGATATGACGAACGAAAGTTTTTACCGGAAGTAAAACTGTATAACGCGCGGTTTACTTTAGGTGTGAATTTCTCGAGACACGTTTTAGCTAAAACTACGAATATGTAAAGGATCAATGCTCCCTCAATTTTCAGTGTCATGCCGTCAAATTTGGCGAGTTGATAAAATAATAGCCGAAGACGAAAACCGTCCTGGCGAATTTTGAAATTTTGCTCCAATTATTTTTCAAGACTCAAACAGTGCAGTTTTGTATGCTGCAAATGAGGATTTTTCTTTAAATGCCTGCTGAAAATTAAATACTACTTCAATCGAAAATCGCCAGGACGGAATTAGAATAAAAATTGTGCTAAATCTTACAAACAGACTAAAAATGATGAAATTGAAACTAAAATTGAATAAACAGTTTGAGTTATGATGCTTGCATTCGTTTACAAACTAAAATTTTAAAAAATATTTTCGCCATCACTCAGATAATTTCATAAGCATTCCATTGATATATAGGTTTGTGGGTGTCCGATGCGTATTAACGGAGTTACATGCGGAAAACTAAAAACACCGCTCAAGGTGAACGGTAACCTTTTTTCCTTCAGTGTCCTTAAAAGCTGATCCAAGTCAATTGATTTCTTTTTACAGGGATTTTCCAAGCGGGATTTACTGCGAGAAATTCTACCCATTATTGGTAAGGCGTTCAGTACATGAGCGAGGTTAGCGCAGATCTCTCGCTGTAAACCTGCTTAGAGGTCCTTGGTTCAATCCTTGACCAGGTTGAAGGTTAAACTTTTGGCGACCTTCTTTTGATTTGGTCCGTTGCAAAAAAAAACTGCATTCTTTAGTTCATTAATAACTCATCATATGTTTCATAAACTTGGGTGTTACTACTACTGGGATGATGCCTCCTATGGAAACGTTAAGTAGCTGTGAATGCCCAGTTTAGATGCTGTTTACGGATTGTGCCGTGATCTCTCACTTAATCGCGACACTATTTAGGCAGAGCATGATTCCGTGTTGGTAACAGGGTTACTAGACCGAATATTTAACACTGCATCTTTTTGGCGTCAAAAACTGCCTTGGTTTCTTGACAGTGTAAGGAATTGGTGTTGTACTTGATTTGCCATTTAACGAACCTTGAAAGACTCTAGCATTCAAAATAGTTTCTACATTGTATGTCAAACAAACAGACCGTCGATTGTTTTCTAAAAATGTAGCATCAAATTTGAGCTCCCTCGATTTCTGGAAATAGTTTATTTTACCCCATCCCCCTCCTCTCCTCCATTTATTGGACTTTTAAAAGTGTTTCCATCCACTAGAGCTGTAGCAAATAAAATCTTCTTTTCCCCGTTATCCAGGATCCAACATTCGTCTTCAACGGCTATTTGCAGAGTTCAAGGACCAGCTTGGCACAGCTGTGCGGTAGAGTGGGACCCAGGGGATAACAGTTGAAAATCGTAATAACCCGGGATCACAAATGTGTAGATAAAGTGTCAGTGGAACGATGCAGCTGTTCAGCTATAGCAAACTGTGGAGGCTTTTCGCCGCATGCATCATTGGTCGGTGCGGTGCCATTTCGCCGTGTCACTGGCAGACATCTATGTTGTTGTCGTTGTTGTTCATATACAAACCGAAGTAACCGCTTGGTAATTGTTTGTAACAAACAAGTGGAAACAGATTTGGCTGAAAGCCGTTTTCTTAATGCAAGGAGTTGGTCATTTTCAGTTGATCAGGTCACATATTTTGTGTCAATGGACCTATTCGATGGAGATAATATTTTTCTGTTTAAACTGGAAAAGGGTACATTATTTGCGAAAAATAAGACAAAGCAGAGCTACAATTGAGTATTATAGTTTGAGGTAGATATGTAAAGTAATCTCCGATCCATAACGAATTCCGTTATTGGGCGGCCTGTGTACGCTGACCAATGTTGCTAAGCGACCTAAGCGCACGGCCGGCGCGTTTGAGCGCATGTTGCGATCACCAAAACTTAATTTGCTAACTTATTATTTGGGACTTATTGGCAAACTCGCAGAGATCATACCACCCACCTCACTGGTCGGACTCCTAGCTCAAAACCGTGGCCTATGCATGCTGGTGACCCAAGCGGTGTTTTATACGTGATGTCAGATCAAGTTTCGTTCCGGTACGACTCTATCCCGGTTCCGTACTTAGTATCTATATAAGTTTACATGAAAGCAACTAAAATTTATTTCCGGAACGAGTCATGATGGAACGAGTTCAGCTTGGTGTTCGCACCAGATCGAAAATTCTGTTCAAGAACTAAGTATGCCCTAACGCTCCACTAGTGTCGTGTAAAGGAGTTACCAGCTCATTCCTGTACGCAGTTACGCACGTGGATTTGTTGGGCAGTTCAGCTGACTCGTATTTTTGATCCGCCGATGCTTTAACTGCACTGTCATTCCAGAATGCGTACTTCTATGTAATTGGAATGTACAAAGTGTGTTGCACGTAACTGGAACTCATTTCGATGTCAAACAACCCTTCACTCGCTCAGTTTAGTCAAGGCTGTTTTGGACTTGCGTTCGCGGACATTGCTAGCATGTGGTACTGTTTACTTGTTCTGTATCAAACTTTTTAGAAATTGTTTGACAAGCGTTTCTGTGTAAGAACTGAAACAGACGTAAAAGCAGGAAAACTAAGGTTGCGATGTAGTGCTAAGACAAGTGTAACAGATTAGCTCTAAAATGTTTATAAAATAAATGCAGGGTTTTTTTTTTGTAAAAATATGTGTTGTTTAGACGTAGGTAGTTAGCCAGCGTAGCTTGGCGTTCTAGTCATTCGTGAAGGCAAAAAAGGCGAGTGGCGAAAAAGTTGGCCGCGAAGGG